>LYUA01000486.1:1515487-1537683 GCA_002093875.1 Calopteryx splendens | reverse complement strand
GGATGTTTGTTATGTAAAGAGGTTAAATGTAAGACAGGGCCCTAATTTCGCCTTAAATAAATTCGTCATTATTATTATTATCCATTTGTTTATTTACCTTAGAAATGTCTGTCGTAGAGTACCCACCGCGACACCTTTTCAAATGAGATTGGAGATAGCACAGATGACTCTTTCTTGCAATGCAGTGTTTTGCGCTAAGCCTCTTATCATTGTTACTGCGGTGAAATTTCCATTATTGCAGATGCGTTAAAGAAAGAGTCATTGCCACTTTGAATTCTGAAGTCCAGTGCTACATAACTGCTGATTAAATTCGCTGACAGTGAAATTACTTCAAAAGAGGGGATATCCGGAAAATACTACAGTATTTAATTTGACACACTCAAAACTTTTCCCACGTTTTTTCACTAAAGATCCGATTTAGATACATCATCAAATGTCCTTGAAACTTCTGTGTGTTCGAAAATGACAAAAATTTACCTTTCAATCTCAGAGCGTCAATGTAAAAGTAGTTGATGGACACATTCTCTTTTACGTACCTACATGTAATTGACAATGGAGTGTTGTGTCGCTCTCCGTCTCTCTACATATTTCCCTCTTTACGGGATTATTGAAATCCTTTACCAAATCTTGGATTTTGAAACTTCACAATTATTCCCCTTACCTACAAAAATTCTTGAAATCCTCGAATTTTCTTGCAGCAAACGTCAACGTTGCAATAGCATAAATGAGCGTTTCTCCAACCCATTCTCCTGGGCCATCTTTCATTTTTTTTAGAAATGCGTTAATTTTGAATGGGCAGGGATAGCAACTGCCACTATTCTACCATCGTTAATCCATGTCAGAGATTATACCGTTGGTAAACGCGTAATTTAATTATCTCATTGATCCCACCGAATAAGCAGCCGCTACCTTCGATGATAAAAAAACATAACTACAAAACACCAAATATTTTGCACTCTTTTTATGAGGCCAATAGATATCTGAGAAAGTAAACCACTGTACGTAAAAAAAAGAATAAACATAGCATCGCTCCTCTTACTATCTCTTTTTGGCGTTAGAATTCCTTTTATCAGACCAACCATTGCAAACTCATCCTCGTTAAGTTTGGATCGCCGCAATTAAATTCATTAAATTACATTGGTGATTTGACAAACAATAATCAGTGCTGACGCTGATGAATCTCAAAAATCTCTCCTTAACCTTACCCATGGGTCCCTTGGCCCTAAACGCAGTCCGTAACTTAGATTTGTCAGTCATATCAGTCGTTGAATCCATTCCCTAAAATAGATTTTAGCGCCTCCTGGCCCACTGGTAGGCTTACAAATAATGAAACTTTGAACTGAAGGAAGTATTTTGAGCATTAAATAAATATGAGACACCCACACGCTGCGGGTTAAGGGTAAATAACAAACGAGCTTTGGAGCAACTCCTGATGCCACGAGTATCCAGCCACTCATCAGCCACCAACACAAAATCCTCTCTGTACAGGATAACCATCTGATGTAAATTCATAAACTAGTTAATTTTTTTTAACAATACTTTTTCACCTCTGATACCGAATACGCTTTATTACATGGGCCAAAAAAAGGATGACGGGTAATATCATGAGTACCCGAAACATTAGCAAGAGGGTTTTACACTAGGACCAAGGCTGAGGTAATTAAGGGTCGCCGGAGACGTCCCGCTCGTTTAATGCTTTTATTATTTACTAGCATTCAACAAACATTAACACCCTCGACCTGATGCTTCTTTTATAGTTCACGACGATTGAAAAATATTTTACATCGCCAACCGAGACGAGACGCTATGAAAGAAAGGCCTTCATAAGTTGAATGGAATATTTCCCTGGTCTTTGTGTAAGAGACTGTTATAATTTATGACTTTTGTCATTAGGTATAAGTTGAGTCATTAAGAGGGTAATGGGGTGGTTTGTCAATCGATAATGAAAAGCAGAGTCGTGTGCCAGAAGAACGGTAATTTTTTCCCTGATGTTCGTACATTTAAGTTACTCAGAAGCTCAGTTCATTTATATAGGCAGTAAACACCAAATTTGGAAATTAGTGGCGCTATCCCTGCTGAAGTCCTGAAACAGCTGACTCGACTCGCTGAAATCGATTACAAACACCCCATTTAAAAAGGCAGCACGCAGGATTGTGTTGTCATTTTCAGTTGATAATAATATTACACGTCTTATCTGGGCTACAATTACGTAATTAC
Source organism: Calopteryx splendens (assembly GCA_002093875.1). Taxonomy (NCBI): domain Eukaryota; kingdom Metazoa; phylum Arthropoda; class Insecta; order Odonata; family Calopterygidae; genus Calopteryx; species Calopteryx splendens. Next base: position 1,535,466 of record LYUA01000486.1, on the reverse strand, counting down.
GAGTACCTTAATGGTGCACCGAGTGACTGATAATGTCTTATTAAATCGAAGAAAATTCACACTACAAGAATGAGTTTCAATTCAGGTAAATATAAGAGTATGGCAAAGAGACTTATTAACAGTGCTTTAGATTTGATAGGTGATTTTCTGAAAAGGAGCACCATATTATCCGGCTTTCGCGTAAACAAATGACTGAGAAAGGTGTAACCGAACGGGAAAAAAATAAAAGGAAGAACCAAACCACTAATTTGAAAAAAAATTGGTTAAGAGTTTCTTGATGGAACAGTTAGGTGCAAATGGCATGGCTCGCCTCGAGATGGATTGTTTTACGGTGCTATGAAAACCATATTAATGAAGAAGTTTGCTGTTAAAACCTTTAAAGGAACAGCCATGGCCATGAATAAATATTTAGTCGTCTTTCTAACTCATTTGGCAGAACAATTTTCGTTAATAGCAATTCTGTTACCACAGCCCCTATTACGAACGGCAAACAAATGTTTAGGTGCAGTTACCTTATGGTATTACTGGTCGGCCAATACTGAACTTTCATTGTATTATTCATCAATCTTGTGCCAGAAAAATAACACTTTGCCTAAACTTTGTAATGGAAGCTGTTAATCAAATTGAGAATAAAGATAATCTCACATCTCTCGTACAATTCAAATCTCCACTACAGCAAATAGAGAGCTCGCATGCAGAAATTCCACTTCACAGAACCGTTCGTTTGATCAGTCTTTGCAACAAATATTTATAGCATATTTACGCCCCGATATAAATTTTGACATCAACCAATTTTAATGAAGATGTAACCATATTTAAAAACTTTCGACTCGTGAACGTACAGAGATGCGATCTTTTTCAAAATCTCAAAACAAATAATTTGGCCAATATTTTGGATATTTAACATACGGGATTCGCTAGATAGGCCTACTCTCGATCCCAGTTAGGCTCGAGGCTAAAACCTACATTCCTCAGTGAGAAAACCCATATATTCCCTAATTTCAAATGCAACAACTGAATAGTATCCTTAAAAGGCAACACAACACTTGGATTTTTCAATATGAGCTCGAAACAGTACTGGATCGGTATGAATTGGAAGACGTCCATAGGAAAATGGAATGTGCTTTGTCGCGCTCTAAAAATGACTCCACATGAAAGTATTTCACCTGAACCAATAAGAAAATTCGTCTCCCAAATCGACACAGGTGAATTGACGCAAGAAAAACATCACAATCATTGGCAATTCTCCCGCCATAGGTAGGTCTCTGGCGGTGCCGAAAAACGACTAACACAACTATGGGCTTCTTAAGTAATCCCTCATAGCATGGTTTTCTTTTCTCGCTGACACGATAATCTTCATTTTACTCGTCTTACTTCAGATTTCTACGCCCCACTTCCTAGAAATAACTCTACTTCGTTTGTCTTCCTCCCTGCCCAGCTGATTAACTTGTCTTCTCCATACTTATCTTAAACCATCCAATCGAAGCTCATCCTCTTACCTCAAACACCAAGTTTCTACATGGTGTAGCATGTTCCGAAATCTACTATCAAAGGCTTTCACTTCGCAAATTTTTATAAAAACTTTTTTTTCTTTTTGTTTAACGCGAATTTTAAATTACGGTCAAAGAGTTAAATATGCTTAAAGATACGAATACGAGTACGTATATATACTTTCCGGCAAGTTCACGGACCTCACATGAGTCCCTGACGGCCGCATGCAGCCAGCGGAACGTATTTTTTACCAGCCAGGTGTAGGTATTTGATTAGAATTGAGGACTTAAAAGAGTATTCTTAATTATAGGATAAACCTTATGGGTTATAACTTCAAGGATATGAAGATAATGACACGCAGAATGGGTAGGTCGGCGGGGGCTGATAAAGAGGGTGGCCAGCCGGGAAGCTGGCTGGGGTGTGAGGAAGGCCAAAATATTAGCTGTAACTCATCGAAAAAAGATAATCCATACCTAAGAGACAAATGTGGTAACAGCCAAAGTTCAACCCGCGATTCCTTACATAATTGGAATAATGATAAAATTATCTGTTGCCTTTTACATTTTTTTCTGTCAAACGCTTATATGTGACAATTTATGATGTTTCGTTAAGTAATCACTACTAATATCCAAAGAAACTATCAGTAACTTAAACGGAGTCACCCGCTATTGCATGTACATATGCGAAAAAATTCACAATGCAAAAATCATTCGCGTGAACCGATTGTAAACATGTATAAACAACTGTTTTTACACTATATAACACGCTTTGTGCATGGACTACACTCCAGTTCTGGGCTATACGTGCTGCATGGGTAAACGGAAACAAAAACATATCTTTTCTCCCATTGAGAATACCAGGAACAAGAAAACCTTTCACCCTGGGCGCCAAATGGCGGTGATGGAGCGGAATACGTGTACGTGAATTCACATGACGTGGAAAAAGGAATTCACTTTCAGGGATGAGTAAACTTAAGATACATAGGAACAACACTATCGGGGATGAGTTTCTTAGAGACGAGGGGTAATCACAGTTACCACACCCAGAGCGTGAACATGACCGAGATTTTCATTTGAGATATTTTGATAGGAATAAGTTACAGGATTATCCAATTTTTTTTTACTTTCCCCGAATTTTGACATATAAATTAATAATTCAACAAGAATTCCCAAAGGAAAAGCCTATTTAATTATAAATAAATTAGCAACCTTAAATCCCCGACAGGCTCAGCAATAATCAATCAAAACATTAAAAACGTGTAAAAAAAGAGCATGATGACAGTTGGGCGCATTTCGACACTCATTTGCCACGGTATGAGTTTTTGGACCAAATAATGCCATAATGCACATTGGGAAGTGATTCTTTCCTTACCTGTACAAATAAAATTCATTGGAATAAATTAAGTAACCTTATTTACCTTATGACATTGAAGGAAACCATGATATAAATAGTTTTTCTTCCATAATGAAATGAAAGATAAAAGCAGAAAAGGTGTTGAAAAACCTAAATAACGCTGGGCCCAAAGTTACATGATCATCATCATCAGACATTGAAACCGGGTCGCAATAAATCCAAAAAGTTGTGGAAAAGTGCTTTTACCTTTCATTTCATTATGTTTAAATTCCACTATATCATGCCTGAAACTTCGATTTTTGTTTTTCTTCCTATTTACTTTCTCATCTGAAAAAATTGCACAAAAAACTAATAGAAAATAGAACCATGGAAATCTACTTTCACTCATAACTCAACTCTGCATTTGTCTGTAAATAGTGAGGAGTGCAAAAAATTCTTTCATATTTTTCTCAAGACTCTTCTAGCTCTGTTAGCACAGTGGGGGAACTTACCCACCTATGTACGCAAATGAAGCGAAAAGGCGAAAGAAAATTAATAAAGATTTCTCTCAACTTTTTTTGGTATTTGAACTTTTTTCAAAGAAATTGTACTTCTGTAAGTTATTGTTTAATGGGATCGGCATTTCAAAAACATTCTGGATTTTCTACTGTTATTTTTAAGAAAAAATATTTTCTAATTTATTTAGAAACTAAGTACGTGCTCTCTAATTTTGACACAATGTTCAGGGGCACAAGGTACAGACCATAACTAGAGTAACTAAACTTTGGCTCATTAGCAGAATAATTACAGAGATGGATGAAAATCTGAAGTAAAAATATGGATGATGAGAACAAGTAAAAAATACTACCATAGAAGAAGGTACCACATTCTCTACAAAAGGCACCATGTGGTTAAAGGTGTAAACCTTCCATCTATAATAATGAGTGGTACAACTGGAAGTTCTCTCTTCCTAGCAAGAATTAGGCACAAATCGTAGCACATTACACTCCTCAAACTCCCCAAGAATTGAACCCAAGCACTGAAAAACCACTCAGCAGATGGCCAAAGCGTGCCTCCACCCTTTATTTATAACCTAAATATGCCAAATTTGCAGGACTTACTGCTTTAACTTCATTAGTTTCCTTTTTGTAAACCACTCTTAAAAATAAATTAAGTTACATAGCACCACCTCTTTTACACAAAAGATTCAAACAGGTTATATTCAATTCAGTCATAGTACTTATTATGGGAGGCGAACAACAGCTGAGGTCATTTGCGTCATTATGGACAGGTGTCTAGTTTGGTAGATGTAGGATTTTGAAGGAAGGGAGGGAAGGCCAGACAGAAACAAGGCATCAGCATTAGCCTACTCCTAAAAAAAGGCACCAAGTGGTGCATAGTTTAACTTCTCACCCAATGGACAGAACACTTATGGGTGCCTGATCTCTACTTCCAGACCTGTGTGTCACTGAAATATTATGCCCCTGCCAGGATTCAAACCCTGACCCTTGGAGTGGTAAACCAGGACAGTAGCTACAACCCTCCAGAGAATTACTCAATGGAGAGAAATATCCATAAAATGTTTAAATTAACTAAAACAGGGTCAGGTTGTGAATATAATAGCTTCTCAAAGAGTATATTAGGTTTAATTCTTGATCTTATTTATCAATTATATGTATCTCAAAAAATCTTATTGGAATACATCTATGTCACTTATATTGAAGTAAATATCCATCAATGGAACAGTACTCTTTAAAGCTCCTGAATACTTTTCATGAACTCCAGGATAATACCTATGCTAAGCGGTTCTTTTCATATCCATTCCAAGACATAAGGCTGCGGTTTTAATATTTTTTTTAGATATTGAAATTCATCTATGCCCCATGCCCTTCTACATTATAAGAGATATGGTTCAATGTTTGGGCATTCAAATTATCTGGTTATTATTAATAGTTCTAGCAGCAATGATAATTCATACTCTACACCTGCTTCCTAAGTCAGGCCCAACAGGAAAATGTAACATTGGGAAATATGGAATAAATGTGAAGCTTCCTGTTTTGAGACACCTCTAGAGGTAAACCAGCCTAAAAATATGATCATTGCTGAAATCTTGAGCTCTTAACATATAATAAACTGTTTTTTTATGATAGTGATGATATGACAGTGGTACATTGATTTCTGAATTTATAAAAATTTTTATAGAACCAAATACATTACCAGCAGTGGATGGTGTTAAAATAAAAAATATTTTTTATAGTTCTATTTTGTTACAAAAAAGATTAACAAATGTAACGATTCCAATTTCCACTTAAATCTATTAATGGTCGACCGGTTTCATCACAAAGGCGACATCATCAGGTCTGGAAACTAGGTGCAAACGTGGAAACTCACAAAAGACATGCCACACAAAGGTGACGTCATATCCTGATGATGTCACCTTTGCAATGAAACTGGTCGACCATTAATAAATTTTACCAGGAAATTACAAAGTTTTTAGTGATTTTCAATCATGGATTTTCACTAAGCAAAGGCTGAAACTATAGAATTCAAATGTAATAAATGTTTATTTATTCAATGTATGGAGTCATGGTATCTCAGGGAGCCATTGGGTGATGATCAGATGACCCAAGGTTCAAATTATGGGTGATACTGTAGGACATCCCTGTCTATAATCCAAATGTTGTGATTTACCATTATTAAAAAGCTCATGGGAAACCAGATGGATTCACAGGGAAAGAAAATGATCCCCCAATCCTGAATGTGTGAATTTAAAATGCCTATGGGTTCATGATGTGCTCTATCCTCACCTATCAAATACAAATGTTGGACTGACTACTGTGACAACTCAAGTTACAGCCCTGAAATATACTCTGCCTCTGCCTAATTTGCCTACCAAGGCAACGTGGCTCCTAAGTGGTCAAATAAGGGAAAGCCACCACATGCACAAAACAAATGCATGCACGTAGCCCATTAGTCTCCTGCTGAAACTGAAAACTACTACTAGGACTCAAATAGATGGTGGATACCAACAGAATACAGTTGAAACCGAAGGATGAAAAAGACTTTCCCATCATGTTCATTTTAATTCTAGGCTGACTTGAATGAAATTTGGGACTCAACAGTTTACCTCAGTGTTTAAAAAAACTGACCTATTTCACAACAAAAGCTCTTTTTCAGACATTAATATTCTCACTGAATCCCATTCATTGTTTCACCAGCATATGATGAAATGAACATGCCATAATATCTAAACACCACTTGGGACAAAACTTGGCTTTTCAACATGCTGGCCACTGCCCCAACATTTATCAGTAATACACTAACCGAATAACCAAAGATCACAGTTATGAAAGATTTGGAGAGGTTTTCCTCCATGCCAAATTTACAGAATGAAAGGGTCAAAGTATTGAAAACAAAATAAATTTTGCTACTAATACACCACACTCACTGATTACACATTACTTTCTAATTAATGGGATTAAGAGCAGTGTTTCAGTTACCCCTGAGTCATGGTAACCCAAAAAAAGGAAACTATATGATTTTATTATAATTATAACACACAAAGAGAAGCAATATGTAACACTACATCTAATTCTCACTCTTTCCCCGCCTTATGATTACTCCAAAATGTATTCCTTGGTATTCACTATGTGATGTATATCCCTTTTGTTTCACAACTGGCATCAAAATTGAAGGTAAGGAAATCTAGCATATGGTTAAATCCCCATATTTGCGTGTGTATAACATTACAAAAGTCTTACTTTATAATTCATGAATACACTTGAAAAATACTCATTTCTGTTTCTACAAAGCATAGCCACACACCTTTTAGCTGAGAAAAGATTATGACACACCTACCTTCAATGACTCCACCTTAGAGGGGGATTCCAAATGATTTAGTGTGAGTTGGGAAGATAATTTGGTACCAAGGTTATTTTCACCCTGTCGAAAAAGAAGCCACGGATATACACTTACAGTTCATACAAATTCAATATACATTACAGCAAAACACACTTGTGAATGTTTTTTTCTTGCCATAATCATAATGTTGTAAGTACTACCTTCGTAATTTAGTTAAACATTCATGTTAATTTTCAATTATGAAGGATAAATAATTCATATTTATACAATCTTAGGTAATATAACCCAATGAAGAAATAAATTATCGCTTAAGCAATTACAATTGTAATTTACAGTAATTCAACATTATAGTAATTGGCATGGGATATTGTTAAGTCTTACGAATAGAGTAATTGTACTAATAAATCCATCAGTGAAATGTTTTCACTGGGAAACTTATTCATTTTCTCAAACAATGGATAGTTCAATAGAATTGTCATAAAAATTTAAAAAAATGTCCTTATGGGAGTGACATTTATTTAACCACACCAGTAACCTTCGCTTTAATGGGGCATCAACAAAAACACAGCCGTCAAAGACTTTGTGGTCATAATGTAAGAAAAGCATCAAATAAATTTCCCATTATTAATAGTTGGCGAGAAGAATATCGTACCTTGGTACGCTGAAATAGGACAGGCTCTCTTTAATAGGAAGTATGATATTTCGTTGCCAGCTATTTCATTACGACAATGAAATGTATATGCACACCCAAAGAGGTAATTTAATGATCGGTTTCTAAGATGGAACGTCCTCTTTCAGAGCGCTTACAATCCTTATCGAGGCAGAGTGATATAATATGAAAGGGCTAGTAAATGGCATTGACGTAGGTACAGGGAAATTGCCTCCAGTTTACCAATACAACTTGATTTGGGAGTATGGATACAACTAGGAAATGGATGACGCCCCTATTTTGAACAAATTAATAACAAAATATACACAGCAATCTTCAAGTTTATAGCACTTGAAGACAAAAAACAAGTTCATACCAATTTCTTTTAACAAATTCAAAAATCCCGGTCATAGACCAAAACGATATCAGAGCATTATAGAAATACACATGAAAAGAGGTAATCCCATGGGATATTGAAACGCTATTAAATTACCAAACGCATTATTAATTGGTGGACTTTGATCCAACATTTCTTCAATGTATACTTAAAATGTAATGTAAAATGCCGTCCCGTACCGTGACTGCATTGTCAGAATTAACTTACCTCAAATGCTAAATTTGAAAACATCTTTAATATGCGCGCTCAAATATTGTTCGTAAACAACAACCTTTATTTAATAACATGCTTCTCAGCAATGACAATTTCGAATAAGGTTATTTTAATGTTCAAAACAACAGCGACGACATATCAAACGTTTGACGCCCCCTGATAACAAATCTGACAAATTCTACTTCAATGCCATCTGGTGAACTAAATGTTAAACACTTACTACAAGCAAAACAATGCATTGGAGAAAGCTGGTCCCGCGAGTCCCGCCAATTCAAATTATCATTTGTGTCCAAGAGCTCTGTTAGTGTCAACATAATTTCTCAATTAAATTATTTCACTCAGGAGACGATGGCAGACTTAAACGTCAGTGCCTTTAAACCTCATAATCCGGTGTGAAACCCAATAACGATTTATCATAGTGTCTCAAGTTTCCTTCTGCATAAGCGACGATACATTACCAAGTTGTTGTAACAGGGCCGTCATATTCTACGATCAACTACTTCAGGGGAAAGAAATAGCTTTAAATACCATTATTTCAACACAAGAACAGTCCGGCAGCGAACACATTCACCGAAAATTTGATACATTATGATAGGAGTAAATGCTATGCGCAGATAAATCAAAATTATGTATTTATTTAAATAATATATTAACAAAACTGATAGGTATTTACCTAATTTAAAGTTAAGCCTATTCATTTTTGGAAAATCCGAAATTGTCACATTATTTTATCAGGTTATTCGACCAACTTGAGTACCACACACTAAATTATTTTTAATTGTAGGCTATTGCTAAAATTATATTTTGATGGACCCTGTGACGAAGCGCACTACTCTAACACTTCTAACAGGATAGAAAAGCAACAGCACCCTATATTAACATTCTTACACTTGCATTCTATCCAAAATGCCTAATATGTACTACATCCATTTCTTTAAAGTTCTCCCGCCAAGCCTCTGTTCTCCCATGCCATTCCAAGCTCTTCTTTTTCTTTATTTCACTTTTCCCATTTTTCTCTTCTAAGGGTCCCTTCTATGAACTCCACCCTCGTTGTTACAGCTTTTTCACCCAAATGCAATAATATTACAATGTCCTTCCCTTTTCATCTAAAACACTTCCTTAACACTCTCCCTACCAAACTTTAAATACCCCACTGTGCTCCAATACGACCCACCCGAAACTGGCTGCTGATTTTTAATGCTCTCATTACTGAGCCATCAGGAGCCACCCCGCCTGCCCTTCTATTGAGGTTATCTGGGGCCAAATTGGATTCTCTTTCATCTTGATATGTGATGGGCACTTTCCATAATAAGTATAATACAGGTCGAGAGTTAAGTGTTGACAAAGCAATGGTTGCTTTTATAGGATTTCAGCAAAAATTATCATGTGTATTTTTATTACTTCTTTTCAAGTGTGGGACTCATGAACTCATTACTAGTTAATAACACTTATGCATATACTAATATAAGACCATTTCACAGGGAATGGCCCATTCAATTAAAAAATCTTAAAAATGTTAAATTCCAAAGAGAATAAAGTAGAAGTTTATAGCGTGGAAACATTATTGCTATGGTTTGGCAAGATTATAGGGATATTTGTGCACTTCAAACTAATTGCGATCCCATCATGTATGTGAATGTCCCAAGAAAAATTGGAAAAAGGAACAAACAAATAATGGTCTCCTGTCCTCAGTCAATTGCTTAATAAACCAAATATATGGGTGGTGTTCACAGAGCTGGCCAAAGGTGTTACTATGATTAAGGAAGGAAAACAGAAAAGTGGTGGAAGTATTTTTTTGCTTTTGTGGTTAATGCTGGGCATAGTGAATTTTTATGCTGTAAAAATAAACTAATTCACCTTCAACAAATAAGCAAAGAGTAACACAGAAGGACTTCTGTTTAGATCTTTACAAGCAGATGATAGGGGAATTCTCCTCCCACAATGGAATTGGATGTTATAGAAATCTTCCCTTGGCCAGTATTTCAAAAGACAGCAACACTCTTTGGCGAAGAACAATGGGAGAAAAAAGCGAGCACCTAACTGCAGCTCTAACAAAGGAACTCCTGGATAGAGCATAGACACAACATGGAAGTGCAGTAGCTGTGATTTACCTGTGTAAGTTAAAATGTTTTCTTCAATATCATCAGGAAAATGGAGAGAAAGAAGGGCTGAGATACATGCCAAGGGAAGAAAATTAAATTACAATAAATTATTATAAAATTAAAATATTTTCAAGTTTTAAAGTGAAAAACTTCATTGTATAAAAAGTTATTTAAATTTAAATGAAGTGATATCACTGGGCATCTCGTCATGCCCGAAAATGGGTAACATGCTGGTGCAAGAGGTTATTTAAATTTCATTCGCAGCGGAGAATTTTTCTGTAGTGTTTCCGGTGGGTTAGGAAGGAAAGGGCTAAGGTGAACTGATCAACCTGCCGTAACTAATGCTCTCTAATTTAAACGTGTATCTTAGCCTTCTTTTTCCATAAGTCTCATTACCTTAATTTTCTAATCATTGAATCTCATTCCATTTCCAAAACACTGGTTCTGTGATGAACTCCATAACAATTGAAACCATTTGGCTGATTGACTAGAGCTTGATCATCTGCAGTGTTGATTTCCCTACTACTACAAGCATACGTACCTACATTCCCCTTACATTTTTTCCTATTCATCTCATCATTTCCTTCTTGTATACACTGGTTGGGTGATAGACAGCGTTGTCTTAACCTCATCTGTCCATCCCAACTATCTCCTACTAGCACTTGTGTAGCCTGAGATATGCACAGGTTTTGACTAAGTTTTCTACCCTTCCAGCCAACTCCTTATCTTCTGTAATATATTCAATTAGTCCAATTTCAATTCGCTAACACCATATTGAAAACTAATTCATCCTGGTTGTATTCTATACTCCTATCCATCACTGATCTCACTACTCTAATAGCATCACACATAGAACTACCCTTTCTAAAATCTGATTATCATTTAATTATCTGCCCTCTTCTCCAACTTTCAGATGATGATGCTATGCAGTAGGTAAGACATTGCTGTTGAGAGATGAGTGCAAAATCCAACTTACAGATCTATAGTCCTCACAAACCACTGCTCTAATAAGCTTTTTTGAGACAGGAATTAAAACTTCTTAAACAAAATATTCTGGCAATTTCCTCCCTCAACAGACTAAGAAGTGCTACAACTTTTTTGTTATTTAATGATACAAATTGACATGAGACTAGCCCTGGAAAATTAACAATTTGCAGTACTTTACAATTGTTACTAAGAGCAATTTGGGATGATATGTATATGTAAAACATGTATTCAACCAGTTTCATAGTCAGGTACGTAATATGATTTGTTTTTAATTTGGAAGAAAGGTTTTAAGTGCTAGAGGTGTTTTTTTTAATCAGAAAAATAAATTTGCACCAATAAAATTAATATTTGTTACCCAATAATCGGTGTGATGGAAGGGCTTGAACATTCAGGTGGTCCAAAGAGTTGTGCTGGCAAGACTAAATGATGCTACCCTGGTAGAGCCCACCATGCCAGATGAAAGCTGAGCCAGAGTAAATGTAGTCCAAGGAGCACCATTTCTTCCTTGGTGATGGGGGCTGCAAAGGTATCTGACCTCAGTGAAGTGGCCATTTAAGTAGTGAATTTGCTTACTGATGAAGCAAACAGGAAACCACCTCTATTATTTCTACCAAGCAAATATGATGGACGTATGTATGAAAATGAGACCTGGCAACTAAGGGACACAGCCCACAGGGGCGGGTGTTGTGCCCAGCAGCATGGATGGCAAGGCCTCCCTGGTAATCGATACACATAATCCTTGCACAGCCAAATTGACAGCAATGGAAATGGAGACACGGGAAAGGAGCCAGATTGTCAGAAAAGGGACTTGAACAAGCAGGATGGAAGTTAAAAAGCATTAAAGAAGAGACAACTATAGGAAATAAAGAGAAGAAAGGATTGTGCAAGGTGAGATGGAAGGAAAGTGAGGATTATGCAGTCATATGCAGCAGAACAGTCATATGCAGCAGAGGGGAACACAGCCAGTTAGGGGTAACAGTGGTATTAAATATAAGGGTAGGAAGAATAGTAGTAAATATAAACCAAGTGGGTGAACGTATTTACAGTAAATATTATAGCAGAACAACTAATGTGGTTCTTGTTTAGGTTAAATACCAAAACGTAATGACTGGGAGGAAGAGATAGACAGTGTATGTAATCAATTAGAGGAAATGATTGCGGGTATTTCTGGAGGAAACAAATTGATAGTGCTGGGGGTCTGAAACATGGTAGTGGGCCATGATAGAGATGGGAATACAGTTTGGGAACAAAGAATTCCCATGTGGAAAAAGCAATAGTTTAACATCATATTATCCTAGGTACAGTTAAATATGCTGAAAAATTCAGGGATTTATCAGTTAGATTACATTTAAGTTCAGCATAGATTTAGTAAGTGTCATTAATTTACAGTTCCTAAAGAGCAGAAGTGGATTTAGACCATAATTTGGTGCTCATAAAGCGTAATGTAAAATTCAAAATGATAAAAAAGGGAACTAAGCAAATGACAAATGTAAAGAGAGGCATTAACCAGGATGAAAGGAAGGGACGTATGTGAAAACATTCACAATGTATAAATCATTCACCTGAACCGAGACTCAAATCCAGGTCTCTTGATTTCCAGCAGAGTGCTTTAGTCAGTTAAGCTACTCGGGCGTTCTCTCACACTGTGAATTTTAGTGAGCTTTAAAAGGAATAACATGTTCTTATGGATTGTCATACTTACAATGTCACAAAGCAATCATCGTTATGCCCACAGTGCCACAGTCCATGAGGTTAAAGCAACATTTAAACACTTAAGGTGTTTAACCTTTTTCAAAGAAACTAACAGTAACTTAAGTGGAGTCACCCACTGGAAGGGCACAGTAGAATAAGAGTGGGAACAGCTCAAATAAGGGATAACAAAACGAAAGTGAGGAGTAAACCATGGATTACGGAAGAAATTATTGGGAAGATAGATGGGAGAAGGAAGTGAAAGAATCTATAAACAATATTAGGAAGAAGGGAGTACACAAATTATGCAAATGTCAAGCTATCCATATTAGTAGTGGAGTCCACCAAAAGAATATCCAAAATGCTCGACTACTATTAATAGTCCAGCATGTATGGATTCACTCATGCTTTAAGAGGTTGAGGAAATCAAAACAAATTGTTTTTTTTTTGTAAAGTTTTTATGACATCTCACAGTTCCATTGTATGCAAGGAAATCAATGCATAATAAATATTTTCCAAGGGTTAAATCTGGAGCATGTGGATTGAAGAAAAAGCATTATCCAAGATGCTGTCATTTTAAACTATATAACAATCTGTACACTCAGAAACACATTACTAGATCACATTAGTTTCCATAGTCTTTTAAATCTCCTTCCTTTCCCTTGATTCCTGTTCTTCACATTTCATTTCCACCACAACCACAGCTTCATCCACAGCCAATATGAAGCATTAAGGTACCATCTGACAATGAATACAAACACGCTACTACTGTGAATCAGCAGCAATTACAAGACACCCTTTATAAATGGCTTAGAAATAGTTTCCATGATCAGGCACTTCTGAAGAGGAGTCATGTTGGCATTAATGAAGGAGTATTACAAAAATAATTTCAGGATAACCATACCAACCAAAATCCATTGTTAAGTCATGGTCTATTGAATTAGGTACTCTATTGCAAGATGCATGCACATTACAATAGGTATAAATTTGACATCTAGATGTCAAATTATAAAGCTAAGCATAAATGTGATTAATGCATATATAAAACTGTGCACTTCTGAGAGTAAAAACTCTCCAGTAATACAACCACAGAATATCTGAATTTACAGTATCTTGTTTACCATGGTGAAAATTCAAAAAATTTTCTAGATCAAATTTCTTTACATGAAAGCTCAGTTATTCCTCCACAACAACATGATTAAAATGAAAATTAATTCTCCTGAAACCAGTTTGAAATCAAGTTCGAACCAATAAAGAATCATTTTGGATACAGGCACACTGAGCACACAACCAAACCACACAGCAAATCAAAAAAATTGTTACTGTAAAAAATTAATGCATTTGAAAGAGTTATAGGCAAGGAGGCAATTAGAAATGAGAACTTAATAACAATAGACAAGTTCATGAAGAAGACATTTGCCCACTGCTCATTCATTAGTTACACATTTTAACAAATGGTAAACGGTACATGAAAGTGAAGGCAAAAACTGGTAAAACTGAAGTAAATAAAACATGCACTGTAGTTATTGCATTTACGTCCATCACAAATTCCATCAGTGCAACGAAATAGTCACTATGGACAGTCCCAACTTCACCAGTCAAAAATACATCAGAATTTCACGAACTATTTTCGACATTCTTCATGGTACTTCTGTGTAATAAAAATTTTCACTTGTCCTGGACACTTGTGATCAACAATTGCATTCATAAAATAATGAGACGAGTCAAACATCACAGGTCTTTCAAAAGTGCAGATTTAGCACTTTTGAGCTTATCCAACCGTCGCTGCAGATGTGTGTTTGATGTTTCAAGTTCTTCTAGCCTTGTTTGAGCTTCACGTAGCTGTAAAAGGAATTGATTTCATTTTAATGAAAGAAACACACACAAACACCTTCATTGAGGAAGGAAACAGGAAAATTACATTTTAGACTCTACCCAATATTTAATATTATTGGTTTAAATCAAATTTATCTTAAAAATGTGACTATCTTTTCAATAATTGCAAATTATAAAAACATCAATTTTATTCATGAACAAAGGATAATTTCTTTTGAATTTGAAAGCAATGTTAACATGTCATCATTGAAGTATTCAGCAGCCTGCATCAAGTAACATCTCCTGTATAGCTCCCCACTTTTTCCCAATCAAAACAATATCCCGCAAAAAATGTATGAATCTTACGAGCTTTGACAGCAGGTTCATTGTCATATTTCTCATCAAAAAGATCTATTCCAATTCTCTAATCAGAATATCAGCATAAGACATTGACAGGCAAAGGATTTTTAACAGCCATTTTTACAGCCTTCAACAAGAGGAATGGACAGTCAAACATCATGCATTAGCATTGACAATTTGCACACACAAATGATTATGAGGCAAACAATAAGTTAAACGGTAAAAAAGGTGATTTTAACACTAGTCATATACATATAGAGGAAACAATGTACAAAGTGAAAAACTTGTTAAATTGCACCATATATTATATGACCAATATCGACAATAGGATATAGGGTTGGCTTCAACATTAGAGAAAGATTTTGATTCGATTTGGATTGTTGGTTTTCTACCATTTAAAAGTGTGCCAGAGTAACAACAACATTTCACGAAGGTGATTTTGTAATTTTTCAACTTGTATATTGATGCAAAAGAAATAATATTCCACCAATGCGATATGCCTCCATACTAATTTCTTTAAATATTAATAAAAAAATACCCATTTGCTAAATATTGACTTGCTACAAAAAAAATTCCTCTCATTCACCTGATAGTGTTCACTGATGCCAACGTAAAGAGATCATTGAAAATATAACTAAAGAATTTCATTTTGGACAGGAAACAACATTTGATGCCAATAATTGAACTTACCACAAATGGACAAACAAAAATTGGAAAGAAATCATATTCAAGCATCATGCTAAAATTAAATCTATTAACTTATACAATTGCGTATGCCAATTCTCTAAATTTAATAGGGCAAAAAAATTAACAAACACAAAGGTAACATAGGGTGGAATTAAGTATATTGTTCATTCGCTTAGGAGATTTTTTACTCAAAAATAAATTTAACTTACTTTCAATTAACCATGTAAATTTTCATATTGTATGACTATATAATTCGTTTTTCCTAATCATATTGTGCTTGTGATTGTGTTTACTCACTTTTCTCAATTTTGTGGAATTCAATTAGCTAATACCTATTGTGCCAGTTTTGATTTCCATTGGCTGGTGTAGGCAATTAATTGGAAAAATTAAATTCTATTTTCATGATCTCAGGTCTCATATAATACAATTTGGTATACTATTACTTCAATGTGTTATATCAGCCAGAAATTTAGAATATCCAAAATTACTGCCCCATTTACAACTTTATTCTTAGGTAACACACACTACAACGTTTATAAAACAGAATCAGAAATCTTAATAGTGAAAGTTTTTTTAAATAAGAATTATATGAATATTGTCTGAAACTGGTTTCCATTGGTCCAAACATGCAGATGTCAAATGAAATATGACAAGAAAAACTTCTCCATGTTTTGTCTTAAGCTTACATGTGACATATCCACATCAGTTTTTGAGACATGCTCACAAATTTAATTTAGAACAAATAACCTGCTGGTTAATTCACTTAAAATTATTGACAAGCTAACATCTTGAGAAGTTAAAATTTGCATTATTGTTAGGAATTAATTGATTCTTTAGTCAACGGTTGAAGTGGGATGGTTTTAATCGATTGAAATTGTTAAAATGAAAATATTCAAAAAAAGATTTAGGGTATATCAACTCAGATTTTCAGATCAAACAAAAAGCAGGACCCACATGTTGTGATTTCTTTGATAACCACAGATCATGCAGGATGAAAATAAAACAGCATAAAAACACAAGAGTAGCCAAAATAACACGAACTCTTAGGAAACCTGTTAAGTACTTTGAACAGCAAATGCCAAAGTTACCTCAAACAACCATTCAAACCCTGGCTTACTCATGTGAATAAACTCATTTGTTGAAGAAAGCACACATTTCTGTTACATTGGAAACTTACATACTCATGGTTCTGTATTGTTCACAGGTTTGGTATCCAGATTTATGATTACCAGTCCGAGTGCCTGGTACGCAAATCCTAATGTAAAATTCCATTTCCACAGCAAATGGAGTAGATGATTAAAATGAAATCAATGATGTCAGATTTCAAGTTGCCACAAAAGTCAGTTTAAATAATTAGATGACTATTACACTAAGTACATATTTAAACAAAATTCGAATATAAAATGTCACAATCTTCCCATTTAGAGCACTTTACTTGATAATTTGTCCCAGTGGCATACTTTAAAAACCTGGTATATGGGATAAAGACATATTAAGAAAAATAATTTAAGAGAAATATATTTACCACACCAACTATTTTATAATTTGTATCACGATTGCTCATCATGTAAGAGTTGATATTCTCCCTTTATGAACTGAATGTATGTTTTATTTTATATTTATTATTTATTAAATTTTATTTTATTTATTATTGGCCTATAAATTAACCCACTGTGGATTTCTAGGGGACTTATTGATAAATGTTGAGAAATCCTGTTATGTATATCTAAAGTAAATAATATTACACATGGATCAATTTTGGAATGGAACACAATGGAAGTGTTTATCGAATATCAAAAGAAGGAAAACATTACGGTACATTCTGTTTGCATACCAGTTCTAAAACCAGCACTCCTATAAATAAATGCTTTCTAATAGAATTTCTAAATTATAGACTACTAGTTAACAAAAATTACCTACCACTACTAACATAGAATATTTGATAATACATATAACCATACAAAATTAATAATGGATCGATATGTGAATCCATTATGAAAATGTTTCTAATCGAGAGATCTGTCAAAAACTTTTTAAGTCAAGGACTGCCTCTATGCTCAATTAACATATTTATTCCGTGATAGTGTTGAACACAATATCTCACTAATTATACCTAAGTATGTTGTGCATTTAAAAATCAAGAATGATAGTGGATCAGAACAGGAACACCGAGACTAAATAATAAAAAAACATGATTAAAAACTTTAAGTTATGTACATACTTAAATACATAAGATACAATATACATTTGAAGTTCTCTCAATTCTTCTAAGAAGTTCATTTGCCTTATGCTAATATTCTAATAAACTTATGACCCTCAAGGAAGGTGGCAAATGGCTTTAGATCCATGTATTTAAGTCGACAACTTACGTTCTTTTCCCTAAAATTACTTGAAAATGATTTAATGATTTGCTACAGATACATATCAGTGTTGTTGAGTTATATGTCATTTGTGCAATGTGTTATATTATTAATACACACTTCTGAAAGAATAATCATAAGTGTTACATTTGAGCTTTCATTCCTTACAAGAATTTGGAAGTAAATACACAAGAAATAAGTTACATTACCATAGAAATCCAGTTCAAATTGTGAAATTATATAAAATCAATAAACTATCTTATTCTTACCTAGAGAATATATCAGTGGTGTGCCCTTCAAATCAGAACAATAGCACAAATCCAATAAAACCTGTGTTATTCATTTTGAATATTATTTTTACCAAACAATTTGACACACATTTATTGTTAAGGTAGTAAACTGCACCATGAGTAAAAAGAAAACACAAGGCAATTGTGAGTGAATGGAATCAACTCTTCGACTAAATTCCAGATATGACAATTTTTCTTTTTCTTGGGTAAACTGAGAAGTTGACTACCCAAGCAACCTCGGGTATTTTACTGTTGATGTCTCCCTTTCTGATGCACTGGAACTTAATTCTGAAGAAGAAAATACTAAACACACGAGGTTTTTAGAAGAAATACTCAAATACTAGCATTTCAATCAACTGGTGACCATCTTCAAAGAGGATGTAAATTGTAAACATGAGCTAAAATGCAATTCATTTCTAAGAATCCTTGAGGTTAGAAAGACTGTGTCAGCCATTAACTGAAAGCAACACTAGTTAACTTCAAGTTTTAGATACACTTAATGACTTGAAATAAATCCCTTTTTGACTCTTACTCACTAATTACATCATTGCAGAAAATAGTTGCCTATTATCCAAAATAGTAGTTTTTGAGAAGGTATTTCTTTAAAAAACCTTATTGGCTTTGTATTTTCTTCTTTGGGAGAAACTAACACCAAGAGCTCACTTCATTATTGTATTAGATAGGGTGACTAGATAAAAAAATTCAAATTCATAGCAATTCTTGGGTTATAAGACCTAAAATTAGTTTGATTTTAGTTACCCGCAGTGCGGATTAAAATTACACTTCTTTTGCATGACCATTCACAATTTAAAAGAAATATTAGGCAGGTAGTCATTTACATACCAAGAAGTTTTAGTTATTCTAATAAATGGTTCGAACTTAGCAATTAGAATTTCTAGGTACGAGGTTTATCATTTTCATAGTGGAAACATTCATGACTAGCAGTCGCGAACCCTCATTTCTCTACTCAGCAACTAGAACAAGATGTGAAGAATGCGATTCATCGGAATTTCAATGTCATTACTTTCAACGATCAGTTCATATGGAATTAGATATATGAGATTGAATCATTCGTCAATGAGAATAAGTACGATATTTTATGTATCAATGAACATTGGTTACGCTTTGAGGAAGTAGACCTCTATAATATCGAAGGCTATAAACGTGCAGCCAGTTATTGCCGTAGGTTGGTCAAAAATGGTGGTACTTCCATTTATGTTAAGAACATGGAACTTGACATTGTAAACCTCTGTGTAGAGTTGCATTTTGAAATATCTGAGATTACTTTAAAGAATTGTAAGGTGATAGTGGCTTCTATATATAGGTCACCTAAAGGTGACTTTAACATNNNATATAGGTCACCTAAAGGTGACTTTAACATCTTTTGCAACCAGCTGGAAGCTGTGCTCGATGTTTGTTCAAAATTTGGTTATTACATCATTATTGCCTGTGATGTCAACGTAGATATGTGTATTTCAAATAATTTATCTTCCACTTTTAATTCATTACTTTTTTCATATGACTAAAAAATTATAAATACTGAACCAACAAGGTTGAACGCCTGCCTGGATAATATCATTACTTTTCTTTCTGAGGATTAATATGACTTGAAAGTTGTAAATCCACTCTTGTCAGATCCCTTAGCACTGGAACTCCATTGTGAAATCAAGGGGTGTAAGAACATACCTTCACCTGAATTTGTGAAGTCTTGGGTGAGACCCTTTACATTGGAAGGCCGGACCAATT
>LYUA01000486.1:1475451-1490686 GCA_002093875.1 Calopteryx splendens | reverse complement strand
ACAACAAGTTTCCATTTTCTGCCGTGGTAGGAAGTAGCGCTGGGATGAAAAACTTGGGAAATGGCCTTTAACGTTGACTTACCCATCTTTCCCTTGGTATCTAATCTTTGGCACAGGTATACAGACCGGTTGCTTTCACAGTCCATAGTGAACAGTCTCCTTATTTCACAGGTATTTAGCAACTGGTCACGCGACAAACATATGCTTCGTGATTGATGGTTGCGCTTGATGATTGAGTGAAAGTTCAACCCTCTTAACTTTGCTCGACGCATCGCATGGTCGTCGAGCGATGGTCACGACAGCATAGAGGGGTATGAAACATGAAATAACGATTTGTCGATGTTGTCATGAGCGACATCGTGCTCTATAGAATCGTGTGGAAATCGTGCCGTGTTACATGGCCTTTGGATAACCTAAGGAAACCAGCATTAAATACATTCGAATTAAAAATGCAATTAAGGCTTTTTACATTTCTCACACTCATTCTTAGGAAAAACAGGAAACATCTTAATGCTATTTGATGAATGCATATTCAGGAGTATTATGTGAAACTGTATCCATAAGATACATAGGTGATAAATCACAAAAAGATGTGAGCACAAAGAAAGTAACATTTCCATCATTATGAAATACATAAAATCTACTTAACTGAAATGGCAAGTTTTCTTATATTAAGTATTCAAAAATGAAACAATCTGATAAGCCATTTTTTTCTGAAGATACATACTATGCACCAAAATTCTGACTGCTAATCAAAAACCATGTTGACTGGGGATGGGATACTCAGCCACAATATTGCCAGTACCAAGTGAGTTCTGACAAAATTTTCCGAGCATCAAAGGCATGAATATTTGCCAAAAAAGAATAATTTAACTACTTTCATTATATAATATCACCTCATTGTAGAAGGTAATATATGTACCATCAATCATCTGAAAGTTTAGTCTTATATAATTTTTTTATTTAAAAAAATAGATTAACACCCTTCACCTGTAGTTGCCAATGCATTTCTTCTATTTCTTCAATTTGATCTTTCAGCAATTCCACCTGGTAGGTCAAGGATGACTTCTCATTGTCTAACTGCGCATTCTGAATCATTGATTTCCTAAACTTCTCCTCTAATTCCTTCAGTTCATGCTGAAAAGAAAAATTAACAGTTAATTAAATACCATCAAAAGTCTATTAGAGTAACTTATGATTTGGTGAATTCCAGTCTGATCTTTCACAATAAATGTTTTGATCAGTATGCACAATTCTTAAGATTATTAAAGCTATAATCATTAAATACCAAAATAAATAATTTTCCACGTCAATATATAACAGCTATTTCACTATCATTTTATACTTTAAAGGGTTTAATGAATTAAATTTAATAAAGTTAAATGTAATTGAGTGAACAACCAAATAATATGGTAAACTAAAATTTAGTAGCACTAGGTTTGGATAATTTCTCATCTTTCAAAAGCACAATATAATGCTTTCAAAATTCACAGAATACTAAAAGTTAATTCAAACAAACATTATAATCATCATAAATTTATTTTACTGAAATTGGTGGAATAAAAATTAATTAAAAGCAGTTACTGTAATACTTCCTAAACATTTCAACAGTAATACTATCTATGCTTAAATATTATTTCATAATTCTCACCGAATTTCAAGCTTTTTTGTAAATAAAAGTCTTCATAACTATTTTCAAGAGCTAATATTAAATATTGAAATTCAAATATTTAAACATACATAGATTTACAAGTGTCCATCAAAGTAACTTTTTTAAATCATTTCTGATGAAGAACAAACAAACATTTTGTGCAGTTCTGAGTGCCTAGGCTCAGTCTTATTTTGTATTTATGAATTAATGATATATAGATTAAGGAAAAAAATGTATGACTAATGAGCCTAAATGACTATCACCAACCAAATTCTTAAAATAAAACTTCCTTCAAGTGATTTCCAATTCTACTTCATATTTCATGTGAAGATGTAAATGGACAGAAATCTGAATGCACAATATGCATGCCAATTAAGTACTGATGGCAAAATGCAATAATTTTTTTTCACTGCTTTCAAATGGTGCATTCATCAACTGAACGATGGAATTTTAGACAACTTACTCGCAAATCCCTTAGACTTGTATTTGCTCCAAGACTACCTCCATCATCAACAGAGTCTTCTGAACTCCTTCGGCTTGAAAGATATGATGGTGAAGCTGTTGTCACACTTGCAACACCAACAGAGCTGTTTCCAATTCCTACCGATGAAGTCCTGCCACTGGGCGTTGACACCCGGTGTCCTGAACGTCCCACAGGGTCTACAAAAAAATGATGCCAAAAAATAATGAATGCCCAAAGGCATTGCCTACACATTACATCACAATATCACAGGGTAGAGAACATGGGAAAGGATTTTGCAAAGTGACGTAGGACAAAGAGGTTGCAGGTGAGTAAAGTTGCATGAAAAGCTGAGAAATTTTGCTTAATAAACACTAAAGCCACTAAATTATTTCCATATTACAGCACATGAAGGGCAGTCAACAGGATGCTTTATTTCCACAAATTCGAGCAACTTTGCAGTAAGCAGTTTTGGTGTGATTCAGCATTGGAGGAAGGTGAAAATGAGTAATAGGGTAGGGTTGGTTGGAAATGACCCAAAGCATGTGATGTAATATGGACAACCATTCAACAACTAATACAGAAAATGTATTTACACCTTTGTACTCAATTCCTCCATACAAAGAATATTTAAAAACTAATTCTATATATTTACTAAGTAAATAACCTTTTTATGTAATTATTACTATGGAAAAGGCACCTAAATACTGATAATTACCTGTAACAATTAAACAAATTACACAATTATTGCTATATATTAATTCTCAAATGCCATATTTGTTCTATAATTGGAAAATATTAGGAATCTATCAAACGTTAAAATCAAATTGAACAAATAAATTTTCAATGAGCAAATAACGTAATAATATTGAGTTAATCCTGATTATAATGACAGCATCAGAAGGAAAAATATTTACCTTCACGCTCAGCTGTGGTTTGCTTAGCATTCATATAAAAGGCAGTTTGAATGTCATGAAGTGGCTTTGTCTGCAATTTCTAAGCAGAATATGTCCACTGTCAAATTTGAATCAATGATATCTTCAATTGAACCAGCATTTGTGACCCACCCCATAAATGGTCTGGACTGAATATTTCATGCTTACCAGAATACATATCATACACTCTATCAGCATTTTCTTCAGCCTCCTTCTGCTGACGTTCCAATTCCCTCATCCGAATTTCTCGAGCCTCTGCCCGCGCCTGCCTGCGGGCTGCAAGCCTCGCTTCCGCCTGTAAATAATTTATAAATTAAGTTGTGCATTACTTCCAATGTATAATCCTTGCCTAACCAAAACTTATAAACTTGAACATAAAGTTTGAATTTAAATGAATGTTGACATTGTCAACATTCAATCAAATTCAAAGAAAATTTGTAAAATATATCAGTGGAACTGGAAGTGGATCTGCAAAATTCAAGGATCCAAATGGAATTGAAAAAAAATATTTATGTTAAAATCAAGTCTAAAAAAAGGTAGCATAACTTGAATTATTCAGGAATCATGATACATCTATATTGCATTAATAATAAAAGCTAGTAAATGATAATAACATATACAGAACAGAGTTGCTGTAAGTCCTCATTTAAAATTTTCTTACATTTTCCAGCTTTTCCAGGAGTTTCTTGCACAAAAGTTTTGAGACAATAGCCACTCCTTGACAATGGAAATATGGCACTACAAAACTTTAATAGAAAGTACTGCATATTTATCGGAAATAACTAATGAATTCTGACAGAAAAGCATTGCGGTTAAAAATAAAGTCAACATCACAGATGTCCTAACCCCTGAAAATCAAACTTTATGTAAGCTGAGGGAGATATAATAGAACTGGTGCAGCATGATTGATAATAGTGTGAACTGCAAGGGAAGGGGGGAAATTCCTCATCTATATCAACCATTTAAGTACAACCTATATGAAGTATCAATTCAAAGTGTTAATATAGAATATATCACGACACTGAGTGTCCACTTCAATGGAAATATACCTCCATTTAAGCAGAGAACCATCAATTTATTCAACAATATGGCTGTCATCAGAAGGCATCATTTTTAATCCACTACATATAAAGATATTCTGATGTCGTGTGAACTAATGGCAAATGGAGTCATCCAGAAACAAATAAAGAAGTTAACAATTTTTCCCGAATGGAAGTCTGTGAATACATGATCAAAAAGAACTGTACTAACATCTTAGTCAGATTATTAGTGCAACTAGTATAGGATTTTTCCCTTATCCCTGAGGTGGTATCCCACTGGTTGCAATAAAAATTATTCCGAACTAAACATTAAACCCACCAATTGCACGAAATGGGCCATAGCTGTCCCTATATCCATGTTTTCAACTTTGATTGCAGATTTTCTTTATTCAAGCTCTTGCACTGTGCTTTTCATTTGTTTTAAAATAAATACTGATGCTATCAATTTAAGGCATACATTTAAAGCTTGTTTAACTGAAATATATATTTAAATGATGTATAAATTTAATATTCTAATCTCGACAAGGCAAAAGGCAGAAGAGCGTGTTAGGATTAAGTACAATTTATGGTAGAGTGAAAGTGAGCTATAAAATGTTCAACTTTTATTCTCCACACTACTCTGTCCCTTCCCTATCAGATCTTCAACTCTCAAATTTCACCAAATCACGACGTTTAGACAGATACTAAATTCAGGGTGAAAAAATCTGCGATTTCGTAGAAGAATTCACTAAAATACCTACTTAAAACTCTTATAGAACCACCACCAATCAGCCATGATGTGGTATCATGGCAAACTATATCCGAGAAACATGAATTTCTGCAATGCAACAAAACATTCATATATAAAATCTTGGAATTTAAAGCTATTTACTTAAAACCTAGCTACTTTCAATGTTATTGCACTTTTTTCTCAACTAAAATGAATCCTTGCATAGCTTAATTAAACCAAGACCAGACGAATAGGCCGAGTCTCTTTTAGTCTCCTCCTGTTTCCCAGTGTAGATGGGTGTATTCAGATGGGGCGGGGGGTGTGGGGAACCACAAACCACATCGCAGAGGAAATGCATAGTACGAGGTGCGTACTTTTTGCTCGAGAATTTCGTGATATTTTGCGTTTTATACTAAAAAAACATCGATTAAAGATTTCGTTTTGAAACGAGCACATTCTGTGAGCACGTTTCGGGATCACACACCGATGTACTGGATATGGGTGTGGGGAAGTAGCCGTCGACGGCTAAGGTGCAATTCATGAAGAAGCCGGTCGCAGTTCAAACAACGACCGCCTACGTAACTATGCGGGTGAAATTCTCTCGTCTCCCAGCGCAGAGGAGTGAATCGAAAAGACGGGTCGTTCACACCGCAAGCCGAGGTTCCCCTCTTCATTTTCCCATCTCCCTTCCCCTTCCACCTCATACTTTTCAACTTCGAGACCATCACGACCGTCGACATCAATCGTCATGGTGTGACAATTTCAATTAAATTCGAATGGCTTAAAACCGACCGGTTTAGGAGTTAAAAGTGTATTTTTAGTACACATCTTTAATCCGCCCTCGCTTCCCGATAACAGTAATGACACAATCAACTCTTGTTAACAGATAGTGCGGATGTGAAGAGGACGTGAACAGCAACGCAGCACTTGAAGCAAGCATTCCCTTCTCACTTCCCAGTCTAATCACTTTCAAGCTTATCCAATGGGTCCCTCGCATCCACACACTAAATGGTCCAAATTGCAAAATCACGATAACATCGGTTGAACAGCAATGACGGAAACGGAAATATGCCGTTCTTGCGAACACGACGCTAAACACCCACCACACGTTGAAATTTCAATCACCATCCGACTCCACTGTTAGCACGAAGGGGACGAATGACACACACACACAAACATCGTGCGCGCTGGTCACATTCACTCACTTCGTCCACGCCCTTTCCGAGGTATCCGACCAGACAATCGTCCTCTTCCTCCTCCGCAGCAGTACATCCCGAGAGCCTTCCGCCGGACCGGCGACCACGTTGCCCTGTCGCCGTACCCTCAGACTCATCGTCCGCGCTTAGCATGGCATCCACGACGGGAAACAAAAACTGCCAACCACACTGACTGACTATCCCCCCCTTCCTACTTCCACTTTCCAGGAGACTTCAACGTTCGCGCCCGCCGCGCATTGTTACAACATTTTGCGGCGACGCAACGCGCGTGACGGCTGGGACCTTTCTCCGAGACACGATATTTTTTAACATTCTACCAAAAAGTCAGCAGTTTCCACGGTCTTACCGGATAGGTGGAATCTTTGCAACGGAGATAACATTCCCTCCCTCTTCCAGGACGCACTCAGAAGGTGGGGAGGGGGGGTTATGAGCGAGAATGGGGAGTGGGAGAGCGGAGAAGTAGTACGTCACCGGGTCGCACCGTCCACGCGGCCCACTCTCCTACTTCCCCCCTCCGCCACACCCACAACGCGTGGAATCTCACAGATGTCCCCTCTTTTTCGCTCTCCGACCCCTCCCCCCCCCCTCCATTCCCATCAGACATGAGAGACCACGTCACTTTCTGCATGCGATTCCCCTCTCCGCAAACCGCGGGATCCCCCCTTGAACAACTCTTCATTTCCACCTTTTTACCTTCCCCTATTTCGCTTTCTTCCACCCCTCCCGGCACCTGAAGGTCAGGGAGATGTAAGGGGGAGTGGAGGGCGGGAGAAGGCAGCCAGAAGCACCCACACCATATGCTTCCACGCCCCTCCCCCCAGACGGAATGAGTGGACTTCGTGTGCAAGGGTGAATGCAGAGGGTGGGTGGGGAAGGGGGTCAGGGGAGTGGGAAGCCCTGGACTTGAAGAGTCACCTCGCGGTTTTGATCAAACTAGACGCAGTACTTAACAGGGCTCGAATCCCCCAACTGGACTATAGGCGCAAATTGGCTTGGCTCAATCCTCAACGAATTAACAGATGTCTGATCGCGGTAGTAAATCAATTTTATTGTGATAAGGAACTTCCCGTTAAAACATTTAAGTATCTCTAAGCTGAGTGACGTCCGGAAGCAGTTATCATTTATTTCGTTCCCAATTCGCTTTATAATCTCATAGGTTCGTAATACCCAAAACTCAAAAAAAGGTTATTTCACTTGAGTAATAAAAAAAATGTACAGTAAGTGGTGCTCAAATTTGTTTTTTATGGTTAAGGCTTTCAAATTGGGGTAATGTCAGTCTCGATCACTATCAGGCAATACAATCTGGGAGTAATTCACTCTTACCAAACAAAAAAAGATACACATTGAACGTAAATTTCCAGACAGTAGGACTTTATGCCACCTAAATTTCATAAAGGTAAGAGAACCTATAATTTTAAATGGAACCTACGAAGAAGAACTTTCGAATGACACCTTACAGATGGAGAAATAATAAAACGGCCAATGATCAATAAGAGAATTATTGTAGAGAAAATATCAACAAATAACTCATTGTTACAAACCCGCATAGTGCAGTCTCGTGACTCATTTCGGATTGGGCGAGTTTTACCTCTTCCCACCCTGTCCATCCGAATATCAATACGTCTTTTGGAGCAGACATTTCCCATTGCCCCATGCTGAAAATGACTTCATTAATATTATATATTACATATACTGCACAAAACTACGATACGAGAATTAGGAACCACTACGGAGATTCCTAAAATATTAATTGGTGAAAGTTTCACCAAAAATTTAAGCAAAAACATTAATCTCGTACGACATTGGTATGGAGAATGCAGCAGCCATTGGGGATGCCACGCCGATGGTGAGTCCAATCTAATATCAACATCCAATACTTGTTATAGGTTAGCCATTGCGGTAAAAGAGGAATTAAAAAGATGAAAATTATGCGTCGTGTTTATACCATTCAACTTTGAGTTCTCTGTATAGAACAATAGTAGGTACTGTAATGTCATATAGAACCAGGGTTCTGGAGCATCAAACCAGGGCCCCACTTCGATTCGAGGACAAATTCCACTCAACCAATCAGACTCTCTTGAAAATAAGCGACCTTTAACTTCATCAAAGAGGACCGATTCTTTATGACGTTGACCATGAACACTAATTCATAGCGGCCATCAATGAAAGAACACAACATACAAAAAAGTGCAAAAAACTTCCACCAATCAACCGAATGGAGATGCAGGAAAAAACGCGAGTTTTCGAGAGTTCAATTACAAGTGTTTTGGCGGTTTAGCCACAACTTTCTCGATTCGGCACACAAAGACCTTCCAAAATTCATCATCTACGTTTCTAGCGAACGGGCCTAATGAAATTTCCATTAATACACAGTTTTTTACTGCTGAAGTCTGTAAATTTAACTGCAAGGGTTAAGTCATTTTTTGTGAAATCTCGTGGAACAGATAGTAGAGAGGGTGGAGGAAGGCTCTGCTTTACTAAAAAAATAAGTGCAACATATCTCCGAGTCTTTCGGACACATCAAACCGAAATTATTTACAGGTGAGAGGTGGGATAAAACTACACTTGGTAAAGCAATTGAGTAATTTAGAGATATTTGGGTAAGTTTCCGAGGCTTTGGCTTTTAACCCTGCCCACTTGCGAAATGTTGTTCCTTCCGGATTTGTGCCAACGCACTAATTCCATCGTGATGGAAAATTCCACCGCCGAGAGAACCGTCAAAAATCCCTTGCTACCCTAATCCCCCCCCAGAACCCCTGGTGCGGCATTCTTGAAATGAGTTTTGATTCTCAGAACAACTGCCATACAGTTAAAATGCAACTTCAGTTGATAATTTGGCGCTGCCCAGAATAATCCAAACAATACAATAATACCTGGCATTTAACTGAACAAACACCTGAAAAAACTACGATACCCTTTCGCAACGTTATTTTGATATATGGGCAGAATATCGGCTAAAGACTCGGCGAAAAAAAGTATATATTTATTGTAATATTTTTTCAGGCGCGTCGAGGTTCTGCGTTCTCAAACTTTTTCCACACTTTTCCATTCCACGCAGGACTGAAATCGATCAGAACAATATAACATAGCCTAAACACATAAACACTATATTGATAGAATCGCAAATCCGTTAAGTCACAAATGCATAAAAGTATCAACGGATGGACCAAAACATGGGAGCATTACACGGAAGATACGCATCGGGATCAAAATGACAAGGGACACCGTTAAAATTAAAATAAATATTAGACATGTAAATTAAATAAAGGTAGGCGTACATAGTTAAGAATATTTTCCGAAAATAAAAAAAATAATCTTTTCAATCCATGCTCAATACCTGCCGATAAATAATAGCATACAATTCCTCAGTTCCTGGTCACAGCACAATTTCAACACACAAAAATCACGAACTCGATATGTGCTGTACCTTTATTAGGATTCATCAAGTTTCTTTATTAAGCTCAACAATAACTAAAAGAACGATGGAAATACAATCGGAACGACTTAATAAAGGAACGACTGAAAAACCTGAGAGAGACGTTCACAGTAAAGTATTTTCTTTAAGTTAACCACTTTCGAATTTCTCGTTATTTTTATCGAAATAGTGTTGCGAGTGATTTACTAAATATGAGAGTTATTCGCAAAGCACTTCTTTTACTGTGCCAACATATCACAAAACTTTGAGCAACAATCACAACTAATTAAACACAACAGTATTTCCCCCGAAGTTTTGCTCTTTTACAGTCACCGACGCGTCCTCCCCACTCGACATGTCGCAATGAAGCGTTGCTATCGAACAAACAAGGTTTCCAATAACCGGCAGGTGGATTTATCACTTTAAACGTCAGCTTCCACGTTGCCAATCGATTAAGTCTTGCACAACATATTGGAATTTCGTATATGATTAAGAATAGCATGACACACAGCTCGCCAATTCCACTTCGGCGACTCCACATTGCTCAGGTGAATAAAACGCAAACAAGGCCCATTTCCGGAAGTGCGTGCATTTTTCCAACGGGCGTTATTTCTGGTGGGGAACAATGTCTCTTATCACAGAAATGATAACGCGCGCTGTTTGGAATGAGCGCGTCGAATATCACGGAAGTGTTGGGTCTGGGCAAGCAGGAAGGATAACTTTGCCCGAGGAAGTCACTCTCAGAGCTAAAAGTATTTCAAAAGTTACGAGCGTTGAAGACGCGAACAGGTTCCACTAATGCGGGCATGGGTAAACTCGCTGAATATTTCACACGCAACCAACAGACCGCGAACGGTATCTTTTTCTGAAGTTGTGCCTTTTTCCACAATTCACCCAAGTCGGAAACAAGACAATGATCGGCGTAGTAGTTCATTAAGTAATTATTTCCCAGCAGCAACTACCTTTGGTCGTACCTCGGTATTTAAAAGAAGCTAAGAGTTCAAACTCGTTGAGAAATAAAATAATCCAGCCCCATTTTATTTACAAGTATTTATACCGAGGTATAAATAAGTTTAAAAAACACGTGACCAATTGTGCACTTCCTTTTCCCATTCATAAAGCAGATATACTCGTAACAGAGCCAGATAGGCTCGTTGGCGTCGCGAGCTCGCTGCTTTTCCATTAAAAAAATATTGCAAAACTACTTCTCATAACTTATAGTTTAAAAATAATTTTCATCAAATAACAAATTAACGCGAAATATAAAGTCGCACTTCAATCGACATTGTTATAAATAGATTTATACGGGTGCTGGGTGAGTATGTGAAGCTTTATTGCCCTACACGCAATTGACCTGAAATTAACCATATTTAGCCCTGGATAATAACAGCAAGGCTCTTTCTGACGTCCAATCTGATTTATGAAAAAGATGCGCGGAAGCGAGAAATAAAACATTTAACCGAAAGAGTCATGTGCATCCATACAACGAAATGAAAATACCTAAAAAGTATAAAGCACCCAAACATGACTATAACGCTATCAGTTTACCATTCAATTCACATTTTAGCCCACTAGAAACCCTTCCGTCTTCATTACTGCGCATGCATTTAGTAAACATTAACTACTATGATACTACCACCACCTGGAAAGTTTAATTTCATTTATTGCTAAACGAAATCACACAGCGGCTAGAACTTTTTCCATAAAAGATTACTCTTTAAAAGTGGAGCGTGGTAGTTTAGTGGATAGAGCGTTGAGCTACCAACTGGAGAGCCCAGAATCGATTCCCGGTGACGCTCCTGTGCACCGTCAGGATCATCCAAGCTGTATACCATTTTTCGGGTACCAGATCATCCTGGGATATCACAGGGGGTACAGGGAAAGAAATTGGCCATCCTACCGTGATGTGTGAATTTCACACGCTGATGGGCTTAGTACTGGGTGACCTCTACCCTCATCTACCAAACCGACCTTCAGGTTGATTACTGTGATTTTTTAGATTGTGATAGAAAAGTGAAAACTTCGCGGCAATAAGCCGCGTAATTCTAGTAAATATTGCTTCTATCTGCATCCTCTTTTCCTTGAATCATAGAGATAAATGCCCCCCCCCCCTTCTCTGACGTGTGAATTTCATACGGCGTTGGGTTGATTACTGTCATTTAGTCTTTAAAAAAGGAGGCGTGGAAGTAAAGGTGCCGTTTGCCGGATATAGTACGAAGGGTCTCTGGTTAAAATTCCGATGCCGGTGAGCACCACCAAAACCGAAGCTGTATAATAGACCTTTTTTTTGGAAACCGCGAACTGCAGAGGTAAAGGAACTGCTCCCGCTATAAACATGTAAATACCACACGTCATACGGTTTATAAGAGAAGGTGTAATCTTCCCTCACCTATCAAACCGACCAAGTCAGTAAATAGTGAGCTCACCGTGGCCTATTAAACCGAGTGCCGTTTGTTTGCTCGGCTTTGTATCGTGAAACCAAATATCAGAATTTTGTTTTAACTACGAGCAGACATTCTAGGGTGATGGAAGGGGAATAAAAGGTGAAATTGCGTCCGATTAAAAATTGAAATTTCTCATAAATATTCAAAATTTTTTCTTAAAAGACTTTCCCTGAAATTAGCGAAAATGTTTTTTTCCGTGAAAATCAACGGAAATGAATACCCTAAGCGTCCATGCCAATTTCACACAATTGAAGTCATCAAATAGTCACAATTGCAGCATGTACTTAATAAATAAACCAAAACTCATTTTACAAACTAGCGTTTGCACCATGAGTAGCTAACTACTTAAAAAGGAAGTATAACAATGAAGAACAATCATAGAGCACTATTCCACATAATAAGAATATATTTACGACGGGCGTTTCGACTAACTGAGCCATAATCAGGTACAAGACAGGGAAAAAAAGAGGTTAGACTGCAAAATATATAGTCAGAACCGGGGAGAAGGGGGAGAGGAGAGGGTAAAAGGGATAAAGAAAATGGGGGGGGGGCAGGTAAGTTAAAGAAGCAATGGGAGTGGGTAAGCGCGGTTATGCAAAGTGGGAAGAGTCGCCCCGAGGGGCAGGGGGGTGAGGAGTCTCTCCAAAGGGTAAAAGGACGTTTTGTAGGTAAAGAGGAAGGATAAAGGTGAGGTGATTAAATAGATGTCGAGAAGGGGAGGGTGGTGGACACTGGTCATTCAATAATAAGCTTTGGTCATGTAGAACAATTTCCAACGGTTCGCAAATGCCCAATCTGGGGCCTTACTTTTCCATGCAGAGAATCTCAACACAGAAGTACGGATTGAAGTATAACAAGACAATCTCCTTCCTTGTCATCACATTCTCAGGCGAGGTTTTAAACGCATATTTTTTTCAGTTTTAATGAAACTTGTTTAGATTGAGAGCAACGCTGGAAAAATGACCCAAGCTACCTTATTCCTTAAAACGCAATTGCCACTCAAATTTACCAAGCTTAAACAAGCTACCTCCCGATTTGTCAGCCAAATGGTAAGAGATTCACGAAATAATATAGTCGCACTGCACTTATTTGGTTAGCTTTCTTTTATTTTTCCAGGATTCACATTTGCCACACCAGATAATTTTTGGAAAAAGGAAAAAATCTGGATGATTACCTAAAATAGAAGTTGTGAAAATGTACTACTCATGTTGCGAAGGCATTGAAGGGAAACGGGTGAACGTACATACAACAGTTCTGAGGCACCGGTTGATCAAGGTCAAATATTATTGTGTATCCACACAACTAGGACAGAGAGAATGGTTGATGCTTACTCGAAAAAGAGCTTTGCCGCCGTAAGTTCGCTGAGGATCAATTACAGGCGTGCGTTTAGATAAATGAGGTTAGCACATGCCGACTACATTCACCTGGTAACCCGCAGAATCAACACCAACCTTAGAATTGATTACAGTGATGATGATCTACACATTAAGACGTGCGTGCCTTTGGGTAGTTACAAGATATTTAGTAAATTCATCACTGGTTAATGATACATTACAAGAGAAAAGAAACCATTCCCAGATGTAGTGCTCAGCAGATAATAACTTCACCGTGCCTTTCGGGTTAGCAGGTAAATCGGCATCATGATAGAATTTTTTACGTTCGGGCTCCTATCCCTAAATCCTCCATCCATAATCCCTAACCTGCAATTATTACAACACTCTCATTTGGTAAAATTCCTCGAAGAGTTATAAAACGCACCAGTTTCGTAAATGATATTTCTCCCATTAGCACCTAATCGACACCGCATATTTGAGTCGCTCGTATCACTTGCAGTCCAATAAAATGAACATACCCTCTCAACTTAAATAAAAATATCTGCGATGTGGCACATGATTACAAATAATCTTTAGTTGTACACAATCAGAAATACCTGCTTTGTACTATGAACATGAACTTATCACGACCTAAGCCGACGTCTTTCGCTAGCTGAGAAATACATTCTTAATGTTATCATTGTAAATCAAGGATACATTGATCGTTAAACAAGAGCGTTTTGCAGTATACTTATGAAATGAAAAACTTGGCTGCCTAAAAATGAGAAGTGGCTGGGCAAAGAGTACTTATTTTAAATGCTCCTAAATGATATTCTCAGCGCCCAAAAAGTATTTGAAGGCTTGTTGAATCGGACAACTTTTTGAGTTATAAAAAGGAAATGCTATGTTTAAATAGTCGGATACATTTGGGTTTTGCCCAGCCCACAGGGATTTCTCTGGCTGGTTCTTTTTCACGTCCACTTTCTAAGTCTATTCGCCTCAGCTGACCGAAGGAAACCCGTAAGCATAACGATACCCCCACGGCTCAACCGTGAAAAGGGAAGATATATCTTCAAATAATTAATACATCTAAAACAACTCCAAAGCTTACTTAATCCCTCTGAGCGTACGTACTTAAAATTGAACGTCTGATTGAAAGAATCCCAGAAATATGACGCCCGACTACAATCAAACGGGTTTAATGTAATTCGGTAAAACATCTGGCGTTCGAGGCGTCTCGTTTTCATTTGAAACAAAACTGTGAATTGGGATCGATCTAGCGATAGTATAGACCTGCACTATGAGTGACATAGAAACTTATTCGAGGCATTTTTGTAGATGGATTTACTGAGATTTTTAAGTGGCATACTGTATATAAATAATATAGCGATAGACTAAGAGACATGGTGTAGGAGTTGATAAGAACATTCTGTGAGGCCAGCGACATCGACATAAACTGTACGAAAAATTTCAATTTTTAACACCATGATACATCTAAAACTTATTACCTATATTAGCTATCAACTGCCTCACTCCAGGCCTCAATAATAAAGCCTCGTGTCATTCAGGTTGACAATTGAAGAAAAATGGAAAATAGCGAGAAGATGGATATATAGAGTTACGTATAGCTTTAAAGTAGATCGAGTTCATTTTAAGTGAAATAGGTGAGGAAATAGATGAGATTTTATTTTTAAAAAATTAAAAAACTTAATTTCACGTTAAATTTTGACCGCAGATAAACACATAGCACTTTTAATTAGCAACACCTCCGGTTACCTCTGTGACCAAGAACTGCACTGCACACACTTATTTTTGGCCAATATCATTGATTTCACTTCTGTCGACCAGTGGGAATCGTTTCTCGGCGAATATTGTGAACAACTGTGAAAACGGAGGTTTTCTTACAAGATAAGATTTGGACGTTTACCTTCGCGCACAATAAGAGGTCCTGAGTATCCTAGATGACCGGGAACATCTTAGCCTAGAATGGCCAGAAATCTGCTACATATGCGTAAAATTCAGTGAAAAAATCATTCGCCTGAACCGGGACT
>LYUA01000486.1:1405760-1417659 GCA_002093875.1 Calopteryx splendens | reverse complement strand
CATTTCGACCTCAATATTTCAATATATTAGTATCTTGAGGTAAGGTCAAAACATTAAATTCATGCATTCTTTGCCAATTATAATTATAAAATTATATTCCGAAACGGCAAAGAATATATGAATTTAATTTTTTGACCTTACCTCAACATACTAATATATTAAAAAATATTTATCCAATTTATCAAAACATCATAATATGGAAAAAAAGAAATACTGAGCACTAATATTTTAATTATGATAATTATGCAATTAAGTTTCAAAAGAAGTTGAACCACTAATTTAATTTCACAAATGAAGATCATATTGAATTGCCCTTTAGCTTCATCCAAGAAATCAAACCATTTCATGGTTGAAAAAAATAAGTCATAGATGTCAATACCTTTAATAATTATTTACATATGTAGTTTACAGAATGACTTTAATTAATTTAATCACCAAAGATAAACTTGGAAAATAATCATACAGTCTTTAAATACAGTGCACATGCAGATACCTGCATAATTGTCATGTGGTGGGGAAATAAATTAATACAAGCAAATTAATAGCAATGAATGCACATGTTTAAATTGACCAGAAACACTACTGAGTAGGTTCACAACTATCACAGCATCTAGCATCTGAAGTGTTCATTATACGGATTTGGCAATATGTTATACCTTCATCTCCCATACTTAGCACAGTATTCTTGGAATGATGAATTCCAGAACAATCTTGTCAATAATTATGTTTTCACATGCTAATAAAGCACAACACAGTAAAGGTATAAAAAATGTTACATGAGGTAAACAATTACATAGCATCAAAGTGAAATCTGTGAGCTTCTTGCAATTTTTCTTTGCGATCTTCCCTTCTTTCTTTCCAATGAAGAGCAGCAATTAGAGCAGCTATCAATGCACATGTCCCCACCAATGCAGCTGCCGTAAGAAGAACAAGTCGAGAAGGTGTAACAAACAGACGAGCCCTCCATTTAGAAGGTTGACCCCTTGGCCAAGGAACAACCACCACTTGTGAATTAGGAATAATTTGAGTCCAAGTACGCTTACGACCTTCTAGCTGTGGCCAAGACACTCCTACTGTGAGAGCATCAACAAAGTTTGGTGTCCTCCCCAGTCCAAAGATACAGTATGGAAGCTGCAAGGCAAAGTGAGCACTCTGAGAAAGCTGGGCTGCAGTTGATTCCTGAACTTCACCCTCTTGAGTGGTGGTGTGATATGACACACTGGGGCCTGGCAGATTTGCTCCATACCGGGATTTAGGACCATGCTCCCCCCACCCACCTCCCCTTTCCACACAACCATAGTCCTTATTACCCACTTGGCATTCACCAGCTAAAACAGTTACTTTTACAAAGTTTGCATCATAATCTAGGTCATTTTTAAAGGCAGCCATTTCGAAGTGATCCTTACTTCCACTGGAAGGTTGATGCACAATGATCACATCCAGAACTCCATTCTGATAGAAGTCAAAAAAAGTTCCTAGAACACTGCGGTTGTAAGGAGGAAAAGCATTCCAACGGACAGAAAATTTACGACTAAATGTACAACCATCACATGGAACATTTTCCAATAGGAAACTCTTTGGGTTCCGGTCAGCAGATGTTAATGTTGCCAGCAAATCAGGGTAACCATCCAAGTTAAAATCTCCACCCCGAACAGTAATAGTGTCTGTATAGATTTTCCCAGTTTGCAAAACAAAGCCCCATACATTTTTGTCTTTGTCTTGAAAATCGACAGCCAAGTTATGCCACTGGTTTCCAGAGTACACATAAATGGAGCTATTGGAGCACGTAGAATCAAAACACACTGGCAAAACATGGTCCATTTTACCTTTGAGTTCAACATCCAAAAATAACGACTGACCAACTATATTTGGTCGATCACCATGAGGAAAAGAAACTGTAGTGTTGAATTCAAGTTTACCATCTTCTTGCCCAAGCCATATTTCAAAATTGCTTTCAGTTGTGACAAAAAGGTCCGAAGAGAAATCTCCATTCAGGTCTAAGAAGGCATGAGAATGAGGACGCCGTAACTGTGGCATCTGTTCTCTACCATCTTCCATTGGAATCCGTTGAGGTGGTTCTCTGTTTTTGTTAAAAATCCAAAAACTTCTACTTCCGTTTACATCCACACCAAATAAATCAGCTATCATGTCTTGATTGAAATCCAAAACCAATGGTTGGTCTTTCATTCTTATGGTGGGCTTTCCCTCGTTTGTACAATTGATATGATTCATTCCTCCCCATAAAATATGAACCAGAGTAATTTTCCTGTCAGCTTGCTGCAAACTTGTTATCAATATGTCCATATTACCATCACCATCGAAATCGCCTGGAACCACACTCGTCAAGTGTAAAGACTTAAACTCACAACTATAATTAGAAGGTCTTAGAAGTGGCTCTTGACTACTGCCCAAAAACACCTCCACAGCTTTCGAGTCCTTCTGGATAACGAACATGTCAGTTAATTTGTCAGAGTTAAAGTCACCAAAAGCAGCGGGCATCCGGTCAACAACATTTCCAAAAACTAAGTTAGTAATATCATTAGCTTCACAACACACAAAACTAAAAGACATAATGATCACGATGGAAAGCAAAAGCTTGTGTCGGTTAATATTTCTTCCAATCCCGGATACGTTAACATATGAAAATCTCTCCATCGAAGCGCTTTTCTTTGCTCCAGTTTTTCTTCTAAAACAAGGCCCACCCTGTCAATAAACAGTATAGATTTAATTCTTCGTGAGTTAAACTGCATCAATGAAACATTAAGGTATCTCAACGCTTGTGGTGCTACGCCAAACATGTAACTCTTTGCCTTACTCTAGGCAAAATAAGCCGCCGCGATATATTTTTCGAAAACATTTCGGAACCAATATCTCCATTCGAATTTTACAGCTACTCAACCAGCATCTTAATTTCATATTTAACTCACCAAAACATAAGTTCCTCTAGGGGTCAAAACAGACACGCTATCATCCTCAGACCATGAAACTGCAAATGGTGAATACAATGACACAGTCAAAGCCACAGAATGTACTTCTTCAGCATCCATTGTATGCTAACATTAGATGTTTCAACATAAGACCACCGCCCTAATAACAACTCTTCCTAAATAGCCATAATCATCTCCCAATAGCAGCTTCGTGGGTTGCGCTGCGGGATTCACTTTTTTTAGAGCGTTATTTAAATTAAAACATCATGCGCTACGGTCGTTCGTGGTGACATTAAATTTACATACACATCCAAGGATTATAAATGCATATATATATATTCCCGATGTAGTAAATAACTAATACGGAAGTATCTTGGCAATCGTGGAAGATTTGACTGTCCCACGCTCTAGTACAGGTATTTCTAATGATAATTTGTGGCGTCTTATATCGATGGAGGGTAGACAGGGTGAGGTTCTTCATAACGAAATTGCTTTCATTATAGTTTCAATGTTTCATAGAATGGTATATTTAATTGTAACAAATTACATTCTCTTTATCACTGGTTAAAAACCACGTAGTGTGGGCTATTTACATTTGACTGAGTAATTTAATACACTATATCCTGGTTATAGAAATAAAGTTTTCACTCTGCATTGGCCACTTCTGTACTTTGTCCACTAAATATGGCTTAATTTTTATTAATAACGGTAATACATGGGTTATTAAAAATTATATCAGTTTCCATGTGGTTTTACACAATCATATCAGACAAATATATAACTTATAACCAAATTAGTTTATTTCAACAAAGTTTACAAATTGTCCTTTCCTAAAATCACCCATCACAGTACAAATGTTTTTACAAATATTGTTATGAAGGTTTAAATATGGAGTTTTTATAATATTTAAGCTCTTCAATACTTTGCTTAATATCATCCAATGCTCTATGATTGTAACTTTTTACAGGAGCATTGCGATATTCAACTGGAAACCACCGCCTGTTTCAAATATTAAAAATCAATCAATTAAAAACATTTATATTAAACAGGAAACAAAGACATATTCACTCTATTTGATTTTTTCTCAAGCTGAAGGGCAAGTTGGAAGGCCTGTTTGTTTACACGGGACATTTATTGCTGCAATAATTCACGATTAACATGTTCTATTCCTGTACAGTCGTTCATGCAATTATTGCAGCAATAAATTCCCCGTGTAAACAGGCTGTTACAAATATCTACTTCTTTATAATATTTTTTTACGGTAGAATTTCTTACTTGCAGAATGGTTTTAACACATGGTTCCTTCAATACAGGCAGTATAATGCGGCTCAACACATCTCTCACATTTCATTATGCACTTTTGCTTGGAATCTATCATTATTAATAACATTAATGTAACTAATTCTAAATTGAATGACATTTTCTCCTTTACAAAATTCCTAGCCTGGTATGTAGCATGCAAATAAATATGCCATATTTATGAACATCTGCAGTGAACATTTCAATGGGCACCAGGGTTTGTTATCACTTCCAGAAGAGATTAACTTTGATTACTCTCGAGTCCAAACAAACATTTCAGTAACTGAAAGTGTAGACTATGTCCCAATGAAGGAAAATGCTTTGTCCCTCTCATGTAATGAGTTAGGCTGGGCCAATGGGAGTGGAAAGAAGCTGGCACAAATTCACTGTGCAACTCAGTCAAAATGGAGTTGAAGGCACACCTTAGCTACCTTTTTTTATTTTTTTTAGAATATTTGCTTATGTTCAGGAAGATAAAATAAATAAATAATGTGAGTCTGAAGAAGTAGAAAAATTAACAAATACACCAGAACAGATGGAACTACATGTCTTTAGAAAGTATGTATTTTTACAAAAATAGTTATTGTACAGTCCATTCAGAATAAGCTGGGTGAAACAATCAGTTGCCTACTGCGCACATAGGCATGTTCCATCTCTATAATATGGACAAGACTCACCCATCCTCTAGGGGGGTAATAATAACTTGGGAGGGGAAACAAGCACAAACAGCAATTGAAGAGAAGAATAAAGGGAGAATAAGGGCAGCTGGTGTTTCTTATTACTGAGCTTGCTTACATCTGCTCATACAGGTGCATTACATCTGGCTTATACATTCTCTCAAAATTTCCCTCTCCTGCAATCATTTCCCCTATTATGTGATGTCATCAACCAGGTTAACTCAAACATACTATGAATATCTTTTTGCATAAATGAACATTAACAAATAGAGGGAATTAATGGTCAAAGTCACCAGAAGGACAGGAAGAGGAAGGAAAATAATAGGAAGCCATTTTGTATTGCATTAAGGGAGATGAGAATAAAGAAATGAATGAAATACAGGAGAGCAAAGATTACTCTGCACATAAGTGCCTTAGAAGTGCACAGCAAAGTAATAGTTTTACTGCCAATGGGCTGACTTATTGGTTTACTTAGAGTAACATGCCTAAATAACAAAATAGTCAATAAACGATGGATAATAAAAAATAGACAATACAAACAATAGAAAATATACATAATAGACAATTAACCGAAAAGATATGGTTAAGATTGACATAATTATGAACTTCATTAATTGAGATTGATTACTTAAATTAATCTGAAAAGGATTTTACTAACTTCATGACATGGTCTTGGCAGTTTTTAGTCTACCTGTATGACTGACAAAAAAAGCATTAAGGCACCATCCAAAACTTTTCTTTACAAACAAGACCCCTTATAATAAAAAATAATAGGGTTGAACAATCATATTGCAATAATAATCTTTATTCATCCATAACATTGAGATATCAATGTGGATGTCCTAAGAACAGTACAGTACATAATATAGGATGATGACTAAGTAAGAAATGGGCAACAGTACAATTAAAATACAATAGTTCCAAAGTCCAGCTCAAATATTCATTGAGAGAGTACAGCGGGCTGGCACACACCCATTTTTCAATTACATTTTTGAACTGTTATCGCAAAGTTGTTGGATTGATAGTAGGTTTTTGACAGCCTATACGAGTCAATATCAAGATTGAGTTTTGATCCAATGCCATGTACAAGTCTCATGTATATCAATATTACTCCCTATAAAGTGAAATAGCCCATCCACCCATTGCTAGTGAACAAAAGAGAAAATTAAACTTATGACTATGAATAAATTTAAACTTGACTAAAAATTAAGAAAATTAATAAATAATTGTTGTGACACCTGTAGTGGTTTCTGACAAAATTCTTAAAAAATGAATCACCATATTTTTTTTAACCACCCTTCTGCACACACTTGCTAGTTGGCATGGCGGCATGGCTATACAGCTGGTCACCGCCTTTTATCGTGGAAAAATACCCAATTATAGCCACACATTTTGACACAATTATTCAAAACACTAAAATTTAATGGTGTTATTCCTAATTGACTTTCA
Source organism: Calopteryx splendens (assembly GCA_002093875.1). Lineage (NCBI taxonomy): Eukaryota > Metazoa > Arthropoda > Insecta > Odonata > Calopterygidae > Calopteryx > Calopteryx splendens. The sequence continues at coordinate 1,411,307 of LYUA01000486.1, read as the reverse complement.
AGTTTTATGATCAAATCACAAAAGACTTAACACTAGAACCCCAGGACCTTAGCCAAATACGTAAAACATTGGATCCAGTTTTATGTCTTCATTTAGTTTTTAAAGAGATTTTGTATTTTATCAACTTGAATGTATTAGTTGTACTTTAAAGTTACAATGTAAACGTTCATTAATATATCATTTTACCTAAGATTAGTAACATAAAACCTTGATTGCCAACCCTCTATGTGCGTCAAATGCTACGTAGTCCTTTAGTGTAGTGCTAACTTCAAGACTATTGGTACAAATCCAAAGTAGGCTGGAAAAGTGGGTGCCGGGCATACTGAGTGGCGATGGATTATTGATGAATGTGATAGAGGGTATAATGTGGGGTAAGCAAGGGAGAGGGAGGAAGAGATTAGGCATTTTGGATGGAATAAAAGGTGCAAAAAATATGCTGATATAAAGAAAGGGTTATTGTAAGGGTGTGTCCATCAGAAATCTACCTCAACCAGTAGATTACCATTCATTAATAATAATGATTGGTAACGGAATGTAAGTATGCACATAGTCTGCTCCTCCCCATTCTTCCATTAAATTCGAAAATTTAATCATTTATAGTGATGCAAAAAGCAAAATATGTGATTGTGATAAATAAGTCAAATGCTTTTCTAATTGCTCGGTCATTCACAAAAGCATTAAATTTTCAGAAGCCAGCAGGATAGTCAGGTTACATCTCCTGGCCAAGGGAGAACCATTGCTCATTAGGTTAGTACTCTGAGCTCCATCCCCCTGGATAAAAATAATGGTGCTAATTTTACAGTAAAAATAATTCAATTACCTGCATAGCTCTTTCACAGATGATACATCAACTATCCTGTAGTGTAAGTAGTCATTAACTTTCGGAAAGTATTTCTCCAAAAACATTCTATCCATATAAACAGTATTTCCAGCTAGCACACCCTCTTTTGGTTGTATGTGTTTAATCAAAAACTCCATAAGCATTGCCTCCGCATCACTTTCTGTAATTTTACTCCTCGTGCATTCTTCAACTAAACCAGTCTGAAATATTTTAAATTTAAATCTAGTAAGACATTGTATTAGGCACAGGAAATAATAATTTCAAATATTCTCTATTTACAATAAAAGTTTTGAGAAACAGGATCCATCAAAATGATTAAGGGAGGTTAATGGGGGGAAAAATGGGTAGTGTTGGATATTGTTTTACAATAATTTTGTATGGACATATCGATATTCATGTCACGNNNGATATTGTTTTACAATAATTTTGTATGGACATATCGATATTCATGTCACGTAACTAGAAGTTTTCTTTTCGATGTCTGTGACGGTCAGACGAGCAGTCTCCTCGCGACGTTCGTTCCGAAAAGACCATTTTTTGTTTGATTCGCTCGCTCAGTTCTGTTACACATTTTATATCTTTCATATTGTATTAATTGAATAAATAATTCAATTTATTCCCTCATATTATTCAACAGGTAGAGTTAGAGTTATTTGTAGTGGTGATTGGTGATTTTTTAAATGAGAAGGGAGGAAGATCTATGATCATTTACAGCAGGGAATATGTACTAAAAAAAGAAAGATAGAAATTAATCTGTATTGAAATATTTATTAGGACTACTTTTTATGTTACTACTCTTTACATTTATTAATATCCACCTTTCAGGTCTCTGGCAAACAGGGTTTTTTTTGTTGCCCATGGCTGGAGACTTAGAATTTATCAAATCGCAGTAATGAACCCGAAGGCCAGTTTGGAAGGCGAGGGTATAACTCACCCAGTACTAAGCCCAAAGGTGTGTGAAATTCACACATCAGAGTAGAGGGCCCAGTTTCTTTCCCTGTGCCATCTGAGGTTTACCAGCCTCGTACCGAAAAATCACACATTGGAGAAGCTGAGGGTGCCACCTGGAATCGAACCCAGGTCCTCCGGATAGTAGCTAGTAGTAGCTGAACTTATCTTACGTCAATCAATTACAGTTATCAATCCAATGGTTGGTTTGGTAGGCGAGGGTAGCTCACCCAGTACTAAGCCCAACGGTATGTGGATTCACACATCAGGGTAGGGTGGCCAGTTCCTTTCCCTGTACCAGTTCCCGGTGCCAAGAGACATCGCCAGCAATCGAACCCGGGCCCTCCGGTCATCAACCCAGCGCTCTAACAACTGGACTACCACACCCCTTTTATCATTATCTTATATAGGTGAAAATATTTCAATTCTAAATTTTAAATCAATAACTCAATTTCTGACCTGATTTCTAATCATTTTGAATTATTTTATTAAATACCAACAATGTAAAAAAATACTGTGCCAATATATTTACAATGTTGGTATACATATTTATTGTACAGCTATTACCTATATTTACCACCTATTTTAAACAACAATATTTGTTTGTTGCAATTTTGTATTGAGACTTTGAAAACTCAATTTTGTATTGATAAACAAAACATCCCATAAATTTTGCTATTAAAGTGATCTTGTAGTTAAGTTGGAAGTCTTCAATTGGTTTTTATCTAACTTGTCCTTTACCATGCATAAGAATCAATGGATTATGGAGCCAGGAGTTTTGGCAAGGTTGAATAATAACAGGTTTAAGTAGCAACACACGGATATACCTGAAATATGATTGGAATGGCAGACAAATTATCAAACATATTAGAAGAGTCCTGAAGGATACTTGGTATTTTCCAAGGCAATTATTATTCATATCAGTAGAGAAACTGCTGGCAGGCAAATAACCTGGGGTGTGAAGCATTGTACTCCTTGAATGCTGAACAGTCACAAGTGAATAAGAAGGCATTAGTAATTAGATGGGACTTCTCAGCATTGAGTGACTCATATTTCGAGGATATATAAACGGGATTGTGAGAGGACAAGGGGTTCATGGGATTTTCTCAGAGAAATCTTGACAAGATTTCATTCTCCACACCTTTTTGATAGTGAAATACTTAAAATGCTAAAAAAAGGAAATGTTGAAAGAATATGCTGCAAAATTCAAGGCTTAAGCCACCAATTACTTTGTGAGGGAATTAAACTTGATGATTAAAATATCCAAATACTCATACTGATGTATTTCCAACCTGATCAATATGTATAAAGAAATAGTTTGTTCAAATGATGATGGTTCTGTCACAAGTAACTCTGACCAAGCTGCTCCTCTAGGGGAGGAGGTAACCTTACAACACTGAAATTAAAGGAAAAGAGGAGAATTCTAAGGTTTTAGCTAACTTCTATGAACACAGCACAGAGTCACAGAAAAACAGGGAAAGAAACATCACAACAGAGAAACTTGAGGTAGACTATAAATGTTACACATGTAGCAAACTTGAACATATCTCAAAATACCGCCCTTAACCCCACAATTAAGATGCATCAATGAACAGCTCATCAGACTGTGGTAATGATGATTGTAATAAAAGGAAATCCAAAACTACACTATAAAACGTTGATAGGGTGCGTAAAATGAAGAGTCGCAGACTGTGAATGATCCTTAGACCTGTACAACCGATTTTGAGTGAGAATTCCACCATAAAAGGATCAAACAGTTTCAAATACACAATATGGCGGAAGTGTGCTGATGTTGAGTTTGAGTTACGCCTTGCCTAAAATGGGATACTACAAAGAGAAACAGTTCCATACTGTCCTGCTCAAAATGGTGTTTCAAAGAGACAAAACAGAATATTACCTAGCGGATATAGGGATACGAATGCTTATTGATGCTCTAGTCCCAAATGAAAGCTTGCAAAAAGCTAGAAATAACTTACAAACAAAAAATAACTTACCTCAAATGTATTTCGGCATACCGAGCTGAAATGAGCGCTAGTTTAGTCTTAAGTAGGAGGATTAATGGGAGACTATACACTCTGAAATTTTGAACGGGAAATGTGTCACTTGAGTGTGTAAGATAATTTATTTTAGGAACAGAATTGGTATTATTGCCTTAACATTATACGTTTTACTGTCACAGGTGTATAAGGATTTTTTTATTTGGTATTTATATCTATTTAATGTGGAGAATTTATAAAATATAACACATTTAAATGATTCCATCGAAGTAAAACTATAGTTTTTTCTACCTTTTTAACCAAAAATATGAAAAAAGAGAAAATTCCAGACAAAACCGAAAACGAAGTAAACATATGTTCCGAAAATTTCAAGGAAAAGAGATTCATTCTGGTGGGTCCACACCTATCAGAAACACACGACAACACCATCATACCCCCTTATGGATGACCCGTTCTTTTAAAAAATACCTTTGTGTGCTGTTCCGTACACCAAGGACCCATAGACTTGAGCGTCCTCGTCGATTGATTGATTATAACGTGCGGACCTTGTACAATCTCACTCAAGTTTGAATCTGTCAACAAACACGCCACTTCTAACACTTTATCCACCTGTACCTCCAAGCCAGTCATCTATATAATTGGATAAACGCTTTAATGAAGGACGCACAAATAAACTCATATTTACAAGGGTGAATAACTAACCTCCATGTCGATCCATACTAACTTCATATCGGCTGAGTTACCAGCCATGCAGAAAGGTCTCAAGAGCCGACAAACGCCTTGAAAAATTCGAGTTTTAAAGAGTGGAGGGACAACTAACATTTTTGATATACCGGATATACACGATAAAAAAAGTTGCCACTCGAAAAGCGAGGGGCATTTCATCTTCATCATTTGCCGCATGCATGAATATACATATGTATATTCATGATTTTCTGCTTTTGGCGCGGGTGTATATTATTCCCATTACGTTCTGATAACATTTTGTGTATGTTTATCTTGGCCATTGATTTTTCCGGATGATTTACTGGCCGGGCGGGCCGTTTTTAACACGACGTTTAGCGAACACAAATAATTTCAGTTAAATTTCCACACTCAAAAAATCTCTATAATGCTTTAAAAAAATAACCGCGAATGATAATAACCACAAGAACAAACAGCAGCTTCAGGTTAGTCATTCATCTGCTTACACAAAGATTAAAGGCTTTAAAGACCAAGGCATCTGCTTACATCAAGCGGTCTGAAGCGGTCCTAGCAAAGAAGGGTCCTAGAGCAAAAAAACAACACATAAGCGGAATCAAGGTAGCGTAGCAGTGAGGGGACGAAATGCACGAATATCGAAGAAATATTGGCATTATAACTAATTAAGGAAATAAATTGAGCCTTTGGCGTTATAAGGATTATGACAGCAAAGTGAGATTAATATGTCGACATCCATTAAAATTCACTGATTTAGAAAACAAGTAATTACGGTGAGACATTAAAAATTGGTACCTATTGCTTTAGAAACACACAGACGTAATAATTATCTGTGATCCCTTGCAAATTAACAATGAAAATAATTTGAGAAAACAATAATCCAATCAATCATTTTTAATTTTTTTCTGAGTATTGGTTCTTCTCTATACGAAATTCCATATATGTACCGTACTGGAAACTGCAGTTTTAAAATCACTGGCTCAAGTAGGAACACCTAAACCTGAATGTTACATCCTCAACTATATAATAATGTTCCGCATACCCTAACTCCTATGCAAAGAT
>LYUA01000486.1:1372347-1396843 GCA_002093875.1 Calopteryx splendens | reverse complement strand
GGTCGGTTTCGTAGGTGAGGGTAGAGCTCACCCAGTACTAAGCCCAATGGCGAGTGAATTTCACATCAGGGTAGGGGGGCCAGTTCCTTTCCCTGTACTGACTGGTACCTGAAAAATCACACAGCTTGGGTGAAGCTGAGGGGTCACCCAGAATATAACCTGGGACCTCCGGTTAGTAGCTCAGTGCCCTACCCCCTGGGTGACCACACCCCATTACTTGACAGTACATAACTAATTTCTATATACATCGTTTTATGCAAGAAAAATATAATTCATCCCAAAAACTTAGTATTGACTGTTCTTTCATCCTTGGAACTACTATCTTCTACAGGTGAGATCCATCAACACATTGACATATTAAAACATGTTATATATTTTCCCAGTTAAAAATTTTATAATGATGGTTTACACAGGCTTCCTTGTAAATTGGAATGTTCATTGTCCACAAAAAACTTCACCATCTTGTTTAACATTTGATGCCTTCCTCTCTAGCAACGAATACCCATTTAAATGCTGTGATATACTGTCTGATTGTTTTTGCTCTAATGTCACATCTAACATTTTTTCAGTCCTATTACATTTTTCTCTTTCTTTCACATTTCTGGTTTCTTTAAGAGAGTCACTTCTTTGCTTCATTTTATGTTCTATCCTGTGGCTGTGGTAATCCCTGCTACGCTTCACTCCAAAATTCTGCTCTTTGAACTTGTTTGAACTCACTGCATTCATTATGGTATTTTTCAGAAAATTTTTATTTGCTCCGGGTAAAGGACATCTCTTCCATCCTGTTGGTCCATAAACATTTGACCTAGCCAATCCACGCTTAGCTTCTAGGAGGAGCTCAGCTTCAGCAAGTCTGGGGATAAAAAGTATTTATTCAAGGAAAAACGTAATAATGTCCAATAGCAAAGGTAATAATATCCAGTTTAATAAAGGTTTATAGAAGAAGATATTGAAAATCATCTAGAAAGCCATTGGCAATATTCACCAGATCACATCAATTAATAATAATCTGATGACCATGGCCAAAAAAGTCAGAAGGGAACTCACCAATGAGCAATTGACCACTATTTTTTCCATCACTGTAATAAAATGATTTGCTTTGATTTCTGTCTAAAGTGGTTGTGGTATTTTAAGTGGCTAAATTAAATGTCTTTGGCCGAAAAAATGATACACATAAACAAGCCGTTTTACGTGCAAGTAGTTCTTGCTGAACATGGCTTTAACATATAAAAGCTGTATTAGGACAACCTATATTCTATTAGATATACAATGTTTTTACATTATAATTTTGGACAGGCATATCCAAGGGGGTTGGCAGCCCCATGATTTAATCCCGAGTCTCCGGCCAGCCAGCAGCAATATATAATCCCTATTATATTTTGGTAAGTTACGGAAATCTTAATGATACCCAAAACCATGATTTGTAATGATTGACTAACCTTTCAAGATCTGTATTTTCCTCCATTGTGTAGATCGTAACTCTTTGCTGCTAATTATTGCGAATCTTCAAATTCCTTATGCATGCTGCAGTACTGCGATAAAACCCTGACAATCAAACCATTTAATTATTAGGGAGCAGTGTTGCAGATACATTCCAGAATAACAACTGCTAACATTTATGAAAAAATATTACCGGAAAATTCAAAGTAGTAAAGGAAACATTAAACTTGGTTGGCTGGGGTAGCCTCGGACATATTGTTCACATTTACACAAATCCCACTAATCTCTTGTCCCTCAACAACTGGCTACAATATCTTACGTCATTTATTCCAACCAAAACAATGCGCTTTTCGTAAGGTGATTGAAAAGAGGATTCAGATCTCCACAAGAACGCCAACTGAGGATTCATTGTGCTACACTTCCCGATAATATATGAAATTAGTGAGCTTAATGGGGAAAAGTAATAGCTCTTATACCTCATTTTTCGAATGAGTACTATCTTTTTCCGAATGCAAACTTCCATACTTTGCAAAAGCCTAATTTGATATGGGTCTGTACAACTTGTTAGAGTACAAATTTTACTGTTGGCCTCGCTGAATGGTTCATCTTTTGGATGTTAACCGTGACCAATTTCCAGTACGTCTAATCCATGCTAGATGTGGCTAGATCAGGCTAGATGCATCTGATGCTATGTTTGTGAAAGCAAGCGTAATTATTTGTCTTTGCTGAAGCTTTCGATCGTATAATGACAGATAAAGCCATGTTGTCCTCTTTAGTTAAGGAGCATCATGTGAAGCAGGCTGCCAGGAAAGAAGTACAAGGTAAGAAAAAGTTTTACATAAGAGTATTTTTTGTCAACATGAAGAGTATCTTTTTTGTTGTTATTGTTTTGCAGAGAACAAAAGGAAGGAGGCTGTTGAAGCGGCAAACAATTTGACCCAAGCCTTAGTTGATCACTTGAATGTCGGGTGAGTTGTCTTTGATAGTAAATCTCTGAATTTCCCTAAACGGTAAAATGTGCATCTGTAACATTGATTATCAAACAATTATAGAGTCGCCCAAGCGTACCTAAACCAAAAGAGACTCGATACAGAAGCCAAACACCTCCATCACAATGCCACTAATTTTGCTAAACAAACCCAACAGTGGTTACAGTTAGTGGAAAGCTTCAGTGGAGCTCTAAAAGAATTAGGCGATGTTGAAAATTGGGCCAAGAGCATCGAAACAGATATGAGAACAGTTTCTAGTGCACTGGAGTATGCATATAAAGGTAAATTATAAAATATGCTAATATAAAAAGCTACGTTGGTGATTGATGATGCATTAAAACGATATTTTTTTACAGTTACGCAAGAATCAGCGTGATTACATCCATGGTTAATAATCTGCTTCCAATATGAAGATACTAAAATTTTATGGCGGGATTACTATCAACTTAGTTTACGAAAATGAGCTGTCATTTCTTTTAATTTAATCTATTAATAAAGTATTTAAAGTCATGCTTACTATCAATAACTCTTGCTCAATATACCTTATGAACCCTTCAATGGACAAGGTCATGAATTCCGGATGGCCCATAAACTTGGACTACATAGTTACCGTTGGGCATGGAAGTGAAGTATATTAATAATTTAAAGGTGGACAACAGTTTGGTGACTTAGGCACTTAAAATCATAATGCAGCTGTATCTCTTGTAATTTTGTTTCTCTTTTTGTTAAATAAAGGGAGGCTACATGTTTCTCATTTGAAGTGCAATATTTCTACATAGAATCTCCATGCATGCATTGAAGTGTCGAAAGTCAATGTGTCAACCTCAAAGTAATCTTTGTCATTAGAAGTCCCATCAATTAAAACTCGTGTAAAAGAAAGTTTACAGACATCCATCTAGTTAACATGGCTAAAATTATTCAGTTCTTTACATACTTATGAAGCTATACATACTAACATACAATATTGAGATTACAAGCATACAATACAAATTCTATGGTTAATATGTTTTGCTATGTAAAATATTGACATCCCAAAAACCATGATAAAGAATGTGCTTGTTTATAAGCAAATGGATGTGAAACAAGTTATTTTACAGCCATTTATAACTTGTCTTTTTAGATTTTAATTATTCCCTGCTTCATAGATTAAATGTTCAACAATGGAATGAGTAAATGCAATGTTTTATTCTGCATGAAGAATTTAAGCATTTATTTTATTGCACTTCAAGAATCGGTTCCAAATATTTTATCAATGTTAATTGGAAAGGTATAAAAAGAAAAAGGCCCATCTGTTTCCATTATTTATTTTGGTCTAGAATTTTCTAAGGAAAAAACAACAGTAAATATATTGTCCAACATTAAAATTAAGGAGACTAGACACCTTAAATTTTCACAACAGCTCTAAAAAATAAGAATAATAATTATAAAAATTTCAGATAGATGAACATTTTTAAGCTTACCACCCTTTTAAGTTTCATTGGAAAAATCACATGATCTAATGTAATGGCTGATACCACCACCTATGCAAAGGCATCTTTGGTTGCAATAAATATTCACCCATCAAATACAATGCATTTTAAGAAATATGCCTACCACCATCCTCTTATATGCAATGTTAAACGGACTAATATTTTACTGTGTGACATCACAAGTATTTATATAAAAAATAGTTCTCAAACTCAACTCTTTTGAACATTGACCAACTACCAAATGTACAACACTGAATTCATTATTGAAGAAGATACTTAGTAACATAATGGAAAATAAATGAGGTCTTCAACGCCAAATATTAATAGGACACTTGACATTTCATAAAAAAGCACCCACAAATATAATTCTGCCCGCAATAATTTTCCATCAAATAATTTCTAGCCGTCAACATAAAACATTGGAAAACGCTAAATTAAATGGCACAGATAAACTTTAATGTCTAACAAATTTCAATAATTTATGGCCATCATTAAACTTTTCACAAGTTTAAAATATCACGATAAACAATTATATTAATCTAAGTAGCACTCATTATTAATTAGGGAATAGATTGGATTCCTCTACCCTAATGTTCTTTGAGTGAAGTTGGATCAATGCTCTAGATCACAAGATTTTTTAATCCATTACATTCCTCAACATGCTCAGCCCATCAAAACTTCTTACTTGAAAGTGACACCAGTACTTACGAAGATTAAGCCATCAAAAATGTTTTGTCTTCCAAAGGAGAAAAACTTTTGAATTTTACAGTGTTATCACCACATGACACAAGATGCTTACACAAAAAATTGTATATTCCCTTAAAATCGATACCCTTGATTGAGATGTCTATGTGAACTTAACAATATGTTACTGCATTCACAATCCATATTACTTCTAATATAACACATGCTCAAAATTTTCCGTGCTTACAGATCTAATCTACAGCATCTCATACCCCAACTATTAAGAAGTAGGGAATAAATTTCCAAGTGCTTTTGATATTTACGAAAATATGAAAAATAGCCAATATATCTCTCAATGGATTATTAAATACCCTGCACTTTCAACAAGGAAACGCACAACAAAAAAATCGTAAATTTTAATGCAAGACTTCATGGGAAACATACTAATTCACACTAATCAAAGATACTACTAGAACCTAAGTTTACCATTTTGGTACCAACCATGAAAACAAAAATAAAACAATTTTGGAACCTCATAACTAATGACACCACTCACTCAGAATCAAATAAGATCTGGTTTTGTGCTATGGTACATAGTATCTCAATCAAAAGAACTATACCTTTTCTATCAATAATTCTTCATAAAGTGAAGAGTAAATAATTCATTGGTAAAGACCAAAGGGTCAAAACTTGAAAGTATAGAGATAAATTTGAGTAAATCCCCTTCCTAGCATAAATATTTCTTGATAAGACAAGCAATATGACATAAGAGTGATGTGCTACTTGGGGATGGTTAAGCCCGGGGAAGAATGCTTTGTGGACTTCCCCAGAAGACTCAAATGGGTGGGAATGAACCTCACTTACCAAGTACAAGGCATCTTGAGTTACGTTGTCTACTGATCTGTCTTCCAGAAGATCAAGTAAAATGTGGACACCAGAATATCACACAATGACGCCTTTACGCAGCTCACCTCTTGATCCAACAGAGTATCATTTTACCCAATTGGATAAGTCCACAAAAAAAAATATCAATTGAATGATCTATTTGGTATTTTTCCTATTCCTTCAGCTAAAAATGAAAACCAAAACTCAGGTGACACCACCCTAAAACTATTTTCATCCTATTATTTCTGACCCAGTTTCCTCTGGGTTGTATCATAACTTACCAATATCCTGCACTGTAGCTTAGGTTTAAATGATTCATTTACCTTATTATTGAGGAGCATGAATATTCAAAAATATCATACCAGATAAAATTTATAAAAAATATGAATCCAAAACAATTTACTTCTGTTCCAAAGGTACATCTGCTCTAATAAATTTGAAGTTTTTCGGTTTCAAATACTTTCATGAAGACAATAAAAAAGTTGTGCACTATTCTCAAACCAGGAGTGAATGAGCTTTAAATAATAAATCCCCATTTGTATAAGAGGCATTTACACATTGTATTAGACAGGCAAGGTGTTTTTTTTTAATCAAGTGAATAAAAAATTATAACATTGAAGAACTGACCTTAACAGTTTTATTTAGGATAACTATAATATCAGAATTAAATTAATTACAATTTTGCTTTACCAAATGATTAATATTGTTAATGTAAAATAAGGAACTTTCAATGGCAAAAGACAACTCGTCTCGATTCTTTTTCTTGAACTGGAATGGATGAAGTTATTTATCAAATTATTTTTTTTCACTTGGCTAAGAAATAACGATTTGGCATGAATAGTTGCAGCATGTTTCACGCATCCTGAAAATGAGATTAGAAATGTTAAATTTTTTATTGCCAGAAACTTCAATACTTACCAATGGCTCATTACCCAAAATTATTCCTAATTTTCTTCTTACCAACCCAAGACCTAAAAAAATTCTGACTTTTCAACAGAGAAACTTGAAATCACATGAATAGGCACAAAAAAACTACTAGTAAATGGACCACAAGGAATTTGGTTTCAGTAGAAAATTAAATGGACAAATCTAAATCGAGTCAGGCACATGCAAATAAATATCTCACTTCAGTCATAGAAGCACATCAAAGTCAGGTGGCATGGTTTTGCTTCCAAAATCATAAGTGAGCTATGCTGCAAACCCTTGGATTACTTATTGAGGTGAACATTAATGGGCAAAACCAAATGCATTGATTTATTTAGATTAAATAATTCTTACTATGGTGTTTCCTCCCTTTTTTTCTAAGGCAAAGTTAACTCTCACTACGATCGGGGTCATCTTCTGGAACTGCATGTACTGTTGTGATCACCTTACTGAATAACTGTTTCCTGGATCTGGTGATTAATAAAACAAACTAGAACATGCACCAAAGTTGCCTAAGGAATTCTGACAGGTCAAGGTGCAGTAATTCAGGCATGACTTCCTATGGTTTCACACTCAATGCCCTATAGCATTTATGGTTAATTATGAGAATTGAAAATAAAGAAAATTTTCCAATACCAAATAAGATTTTGGAAGCATATTCTAAATCTATATTTCATTAACAATGTAATCAATGACTATCCATTGTTAACTCCCATTTCATCCACCCTAATCTCATTAAACTGTACCTTGCCGTCTCTGAAGTTAAGAAAATACCTATTTTCTATTCACATAAAAAATACGAGCATTGTTGTGCTACTCAAAACTACCTGCCACATAGACTTTAACAAATAAACCTATGAAAACTGCATTCCAAGCCAATGGCACATTTGCCACCTCCCATTCTTATGAAAATATATACTTTTGTGAGTTTATAAAAATGAATACCACATACTGATGAATATGGAAATTGTAGACGAGACATGAATTTTATCATTTGGAAAATTTGATTATAAATTAGACATCTACTTTTCTCTCAGGCACAAAAACCCTGATAATTAAATCACAAAATTCTACCAGCTAGTTAGATTTTTCAATGAAGTAGTCTTTGATCAACAACTAGAATGTGAAATATTACCATTGACTGTATTTAAGTTGAGCTCTAACAACGGACAAAAAGGCTGCTACGGGATAAAGAAATCAGCAGAATAAGTAGAAAAAATTAGACAATATGACAGAAGAGGCAAACAATGAAAGAAATCCTGCATGCACACTCAGTGCAATGCAAAAACAATGAAAATATTTTCTGATATCTAGTATGCACATGTGGAAATTAAATTTCTAGAATTATTCGAGAAAACATTTACACAAATACCACGCAATTCCACGTACATCTGGGAGAACAGGTACACGTTTTTAATATTTGTGTTAGCTTCTGTCACTAATCCTTACCAGCTTAAGAATTCCACATGTTTTATTGCAACAATTTGTCAGATTATAATATGCTTAAGCACTTAGTGATTGACAGTAATACTACAGCATAAAATGAATAATTACCGACGATACAATGCCGGAATAGAAATCCATTGTTTCCATTAAGTGAGAGTCACAATTACTTAAAATGAAACATCATCACATCTACCCCCGGTGATATGAGGCTCTAATAACAAACATAAACTGTACGTTTAAGTCACAAAAGCCTACACGGCTTATCAATAAGGAAATCCGAGCCACCGAGGTCATATTTATGGTTATTCAATAAATTTTACTAAAACTTTCCACACAAAATGAACAGGATAAAGTTCTTTCTCTTAAAATTATTATTTCCACACGACGCGACGACGGCAACTCGACGCGGCATTTTCTCTCCCGTTCGAAACCGGAACACAGTGCACGGCCCCTCCAAGAGACAAGCGGCGCCGAAACGCGAGGGATGGCGACACGGGCTCGCGCGCAGCTCCAACAGACGCGTTTTCAAATCACCGGACTAGTACGGCCCGTAGCGAAGGGAGGGCGAGGGCCCGCTGCGGACCACAGACCTTCCAGTATCGAATGAGTCACGGCTAAAGTCCTCACGCGGCGCGCCGTAACGACCCGCGGATGACTGGGCCCCCGGACCACCGAACATGCCGAAATCCGAGCCACCGGGGCGATCAAAATAGTCCCTCGATGAGGCGGGGGAGCTGCCGATCGAGGGAAGGGGAGCCCGAGGACCAGGTGGAGGTGGAGGTGGGCCATGTGGACCGGGAGGTGGGGGTGGGGGCAGGAAGTCGCGACCCCGTGGTCCGGCCGGACCTTGGTCTCGAGGGGGGTAGTCACCTGGCCCGGGGGGCATGGAAGGAAAGCGACGCTCGAAGATGTCCCGCGAGTCGTCGGAGCCGCGGACAAAGTATCCGCCGTAGTAATTTTGCCCAAACCTTGCAATCATCCGGTCGCGCAAGAACGGCGGAGGTGGTGGTGGCGGATAGGGTGGCTCGCCGCGCCCGAACATTCGACCTTGGAATCCATTACGATCGGGTCCCAAGTGTGAGAATCCCGAACCACGAGGGCACTCCTTGGACCAGTGCCCGCCCCGGCCGCACCTGTAGCATTGCTCGGGGTCGCCCATTCCCGGACGATGTCTCACTTTACTGGTGGACACTTGCACCTTTATCGGTTGACCATCGAGGACATGACCGTTCAGCTCTTTAATGGCGTCATTTATGTTGTCGGTCGAGCGAAGGTGCACGAAACCGTAGTTGCGAACGACATCGCATTCGACCACGGAACCAAATTTAGAAAATAGCTGTCGTACCTCTTCAGCCTTGACTTTATCGGTCAAATTTCCAATAAAAATTTTCGTGGTTGGAGTGTGCGGTCCTTTACGGCTCGTGGCAGCCTCCACTTTCATGAGCTGCCCCTTCACCGAAAACCCACACAAGTTTTGAATAGCCTCACGCCCTGCCTCCTGACTTTCCATGTGCACAAACCCAAAATTCTTAACAATATCACATTCCACCACCTTGCCATATTTCTCAAATAAAGGTCTTATATCATCCGAGGTGGTGCTGTCAGACAAATTGCCAACAAATATCTTGAAAGTGCCAACACTATTTGCTCCTGGCATTTTGGAAAACTTTTAAAGTCCTATATAGAAAACCTTTACCCGATTACGTCAGAAGTTGAAAAAAATTAAGAATTTACGTTGCTTTCAGCAAATGTTGTCCACTGAACTGCAGCAAAGGTAATATATGTACCTGTGAATTAAAAGAGAAAAATGAGATAACATTTGTCCAAACTAATAGTGCTCAAGTAATAAAAAATACACTATATTTCCAGGAGCAAGGGAATATTGAATAAAAGAGTACTTTTATGTTATAGCCACCAGTTTCTGCTCTACCTACATAAAGATAATGCTTTCTGTCATAGCCATTGCGTGCGATTAAAAATTGACAGTGAAAACTATGGTACAACAAAATAATGCTTTACAACATTTTTCTGTTTCAATGAAAGTGTTATTTCATGTTGTTCACCTTTGCAAAAAGTGATTCTTATGAATTGTTCCTTTAACTTGTACGAAGTGAGCACACTGCTCATCATTCAGAAGTTATGGAGTTTTTCACAATTAAAATGTTCTTATTCTTTGAAAGTTATTATTTTAAGGGGTATATACTTTCATAGGATATTTAATGATGAGATCTTATTTAATAATAATCTAACTAAGATAACAAGGTTTTTGTAACAACAGTAACAAAACAGATAATTCATTGTGTGGTGGCCATGACATTTAAGTACCAATAAAAGAACTTTAATCTGCACAAACATGGCTAGAAATGCAATTTCTTCATGTGTGCAATTATTGTATAATGTTAGACTCCCACATTAGTACCTATTTTGAAAAAAAAAAAACAGAAAACACTGTAATACAAGCTAACAGATTTTGCAATACTGTCTGACACAAAATCAAATAACAAACAAGGTGTGAAGAAAAAATGGCCATAACAAAAACTTTATCAGGACTGGGGACTTGAACATGGATCTTCATATTCCCAGGAGGGTGAATTATCCAATAGTTTAAGTGGATTTGGCATGTAAGTAACCCCTCCTGGTAAGAAGACAATCTATGGTTTAATATTAGTCCTTGTAAACTACTCATTACAGAACTACGTTGTTCTTCATCTTCAGCTACGGCAAGTTTGTAATATTTGGGATCCACATCCCTATCCTACCTTAACGTTGTATGCTAAATTATGTTTCTTAATATATATTAAACTGAAAGCTCCAAACAGTTAACACACTCAATACCAGAAATAGCAAGTAAAATTAATTTTTGTTGGAAAGCAGACGACTTCACAAAGGACTACTGTAAATACTTGTTTATGCTCCTCTAGGGTTTGGGAAATTCCTTTTCAAAATTTTTATGCCTCACCTATTCAATGAGCTTGAAACACCCAACACTATGCTTAACAAAGGATTGTCTTTACAGTTTTTCACATGCAGGCATGGGAATGAGTTGAGATGAAATTTAATAAAGAATGTAAGAAAATGGTGAAATAAAGATGCTAAAGGAATTCATACTTCCTAAAATGCCTAGGCCATTTTCTTACCCACTCATTACCTGTTTTGGGACAGTTCAACATTCAGGTACTACTAAAATTATTCTGTTATGTGTTTACAAATTGTGCACCTCATTTTGGCTACAGAAAATGGCTACGTATAAATTTTTTTACATCTTAATTTCTCTTTGAATGGCTTAAGTGGTGATAATTCCAACAAGAAAGATTGAAACATTGCACACATGTACAAAAATCGAAGGTATACTAGCGTAAAAAGTCAGTGAAGGATTGTATTCATAGGTGCAAGTTTGGAATTTGCAAAATGCATGTGAGTGAGATAACAAAGTATGATAATAAACTGACAAAAGATAGTATTATAAACCATGCTAATGGCGGCAAAGATAATGTTTTATTAATTAAGGACCAATAGGGAATGATGTACATGAATTGAAACATAAAACTGTCTCCTCTGATATTTTTCCCGTATCCTTAATACAAGAATGAGAAATATCTAAGAAATCATGAATAATTGATTGCAATGACTTGGAATGTTTCCCTTGAAAAGATTTTAAAATATTGGCATTGAATATTTTTCACCAGCATGCAAGGACTTGTGCATGATGGGGTTTAATGGAAAAGGCATTTACAGAGAAGAAAGAAACACTTTACTATTCTACTTCTTAATTTTTTATTACAAACTGGGTTTCAACCATGTGCTATATTCAAAGGCAAAAATCCTGGTGGTGAGAATGAAATATTACTAAATGAAATAAGTACTACATGAAAAATATATAAAATTCTAAAAGGTCAAGCCTGCAGTTTTACCATTGAGATAATTGGGTTTATATCATAAAAAGAGGTTTAGGAGGATATATGATTTTTTTGTAAGCATAGCACATAAATCTGAAAGACATCTTCTATAGGAAAAGCACCAAACTAAGGAACTCCACTACTATCATAAGAATATCATTACAGAATTTGAAAATCATTCACGTTATACAAGAGCTACGATTCTTGGAAAGAAACTTGTTGGTGAAAGAAGGGCAAATAATTGTGTCCCTGTGCAATTTATCTTTGGTGCACCTCCATAAAAAACACATCTGCTTCTCTAATCTAAATCCTTTATGATTAGTTACAGGAGCCAATAACAAGATTTAGGATAATTCAGTTTCCAACAATAGGCACTAGAAAATATTAGTATAGCAACTTTAACTTGCACCATCTTAAATTTAACATGCCATATTATTTCTTCATAAGTATTAAAATAAATTGCATTAAAAAATGTATACTGGTAGGAATGGGAGTTATGGAGACTTATAGTCATTCTCTTATGATAATAATGTATCCCACTATAAGTCTCCTACCTTCCCTTTGCCTCAAACGCCACTACTTATCCCAAATGAATGTGTATTGTGTATAAATAAAGGCCCATATTTGCTCAATCATATTTACCTATGTTACCAAAGCATAGGGAAAATTGTAACTCTTCCAATGATGGGAAATCAAGGGCTTGAATAAATTGTTCAACATTCGATTTTACCACAAATTATAAGATCCAAATTTTAACTTTATAACACCCTTGACCTGAAAATGTTTTAAATAAGTACTTTTGCATTTTAAACTTTAAGTTGTGAGTAATTATTTAGCTTTGATTTTGAAGTTGGCCAAAATACAAATAAACTGAGAGTTTAGTCTTCCAAAGAAAGTCTTATTTTCAAATTCAAGCTAGAGGTAATTTGCAATTACCTCATAAATTACGATTTCATCGACTGCTTTCAACTAGACTTTGTCATTAAAGAATTGGGAAATTAGCCTTAAATAACTTGGTTAAATTTAAAACAACTTGCCTAACTGATATGTAGAATGTCAAAACTACCAATTCTTGTCTTCAAGAGTTTTCCTTGTTCAGTTTTCTATTTGTCTCTCTTGGAAATTAAATGTTCTGCATTTTCCTCTCCTTAAATGTTAGATACTAATAAAATCAATATTTAAAGTCAACTAGTCCAGATACCTTAATTTTTGTTTACTTATCCACTCGTTGGTAAAGATTAATCAGTTTGATTGCAATCAATTAGTTCATGGCATGGGATTCTCATGTAGATCTCCAAATATAAGGCAACTATTTATACAAAATAAAACTTCCTACCACACAAATAACTAGATTGACAATTTATTATGCATTGGAAAACTATAAATCTGTGAAAGTTTTCCATGAGAAAATTAATAAGAATAAATTTTAATGCCACAACATATGAAACAGTGGACTGCTTGATAATTTTTTAAATGCATATATTACAATTAGAAAGCCTTACTTTTATAACAAGACTTTTTGTAACATTAAGAAATGCAAATAATTCAAGGTTTAGTTTATGAAGCATAGAAATATACCGAACCTTGTGTTACCAGAAATAAAGGCCATATACAACAAGCAAGAACGTCACTTTACACAGGTATAGACAAATATGCCATGCTTTGTACTAATACATTACTAGCTTATAAGATATTTTTTATTATTATTTATAATACACGACGCAACGAGAAGTGATGATTTGGCCCCACCAAAAACCACTATCTACTATGGAAAGAAAAAAATGGCCATTTTTACAAATACCAACGCACCAGAAAATGCATAAATTAGGAATTACAACCTTCATAAAGAAAAATGTTTTGAAAAGATTGGTCAGTTTTAGAAATTTTGCGTTTGGCAACCTCTAACCCCACTTAACATACAATTGCATTATCACAACAAAACGGGTATGACGAATTCATTCAGAGCCAAACCAATCAAGAGTTCAAGAAAAACCAACTGTCAAGACGCCTAAAAATATTCAAGGGGATAAGAGATTGTTCTCAAATAATTGTTATATAAACACTTATTTCAACGGACAATTTGATGATTCGACTGGAGACACAACCGACACACACTATCACTAGCATCGATCTTAAGAAGGCAGGCAGCAACTTCATTAATTGCATAAACTATTTACTGACGCGAAACGTGTCAAATGAAATTCAGTTTTACATAACTTCCAAACACACTTCGGTGCCTAATATGTTGTAACAATACTTCGATCACGCTTTAAGGGTTAGAAATAATATTATTCTCACTACTACGATAAAAAAATGTAAGAACGTAAAAGAAAGAAAAATAAACATTTACATTCGGGACTAAAGGGTCATTCCGCGGAAAGGGTAAAAATGCACCGAAAAGACAATTACCAAAAGAAGGGACCGGGTTGACATATGGGAGACAGGTAAAATACCCACAAATAACCTGTAAATATCAACATAAACAAGACGTTTAACTTGGTAAAAACACGACCTAAGATATGTTTACCAGGTACACCACCGTGTCATGAGAGGATTTACCGGTAAAATAGTTTATGCAATTATTACTACACTAAAACTGAAAAATAAAGAGCCGTCGCGACAAAAATGAATCATATTCAATAAAACCATTTGCACCCTTTGTTAAAAAAATCCGTTATCCTGTTGGATAATAAGCAACCTTCGTTCATCTTGGCATCGACCAATGACCAACCGGCCATTTTGTGCATTTCCACAGAGTAACAATAACACCGCAACGGCAAATATAAATGGTGTAATAATTAATTTGAAGAGGAGGAAGTTAATATATAGTGAACGTTAGACTCGAGTCAACGATGCCAAATGCTTAACATTTCAAAATACCAAACAAATGTTGTGCCAGATACACAAATACTGGTCTTTGCTCATACAATTTATCGCCGCATTAATAATAATTCAATACAGCACCTCAAACAATTTCTCACGACAAACTATCCAACCACAACACAGCAAGGGCAATTACTATCATCGATCAAAATCTGAAATGTTAGATTTATCACTTTTTTACGTCCGGCAGCTTACGTATACACTAACGAAGTTCACCAAAACTAACGGATTGGATGCTCCGAGACTTCACGAACAAACTTGCTAAATCAGATACGATGTAGGAGTAGTCTTCGCATATCACAAAAGCTATATATCTTTAAAAGATTAATTTTCTTACTCAGAGTTTCTCCTGGCACTCCCAAATAGTTTCCACGACGTGCCTTTCACTTGTTTCGTGACTCACATCTCCTTCACTCAAACAAGGTTTTTTCTCGATCAAGTAATTAAAGGAGGCATTAAAACTAATAAAAATGTGTTATAAGTGATTTAAATACACCAATTACCTGCTTCAAAACCCGACTAAGGTTACGTGGAACAGGATGAAACGGCGTTTATCTTGGTTTAGTAATTAATCACCACGAGGCGCTGTATAAGGTATACTTATCTCATCCCACCCACGGAGTCGGCCATATTGCTCGAAGGTGGAAATCACTATTATTGTTCTTATGATATCTCATATATTTTTAATTTAGTAGAATCCTAGCGAATGAGTCACTCATGAGTTATCTGTCGGAGATGTAGCTGTTGCCCGATGTGAGACACCCGTTGTTATCAGCAATTTTTGGTAGAAACAAGTGAGTAAATACATCAATACAAATCGAAAGTTTCATTTTAAGTGCAGCATATTTTATAACCAAAGTATATATTGTAGCAATTATGTAGTCTATTTCCAAGTTGTTTTATAGTTTTATTCAAATCAAATAGATCGTTGACTCCGTAATAGACCTATCCTAAGGTATATAAATCGGAAGGAATGGCATGATCTCATTACCATTTTAGGAAAGCACTAAGTACGTGGACAAAGAGAAAATTGATCTATGGCCTACTATTTTGTGCTGTAATTTAGTTCGGCCTGTGGTGTTAAATTGACTGAATCTCTTTCATGTGTATGTGTGACTCATAAGTGTTAGTCATCAACCTAAATATTATTTCCCCTTAGTTGACTTGTCAATCGAATATGAATTTCTTGTATTTGTGAACAAAATATTGAGTTGAATGGCTAGTTCTTCATTTCGTTAGCCTAGTTTTATTTCAACTTCTGTGGGCGTGAAAACGGTATATTGATATTTTAGTGCAGGGTAACCGAAGTAAGAATTTGAGTTACATTTTATTGGATTATTTATTGCCTCAGTTTTGTTGTGATAGTAAACATAATTTGTCCATGTATTTGAGGCTTTAAAATAAACACCATGTTTAACTCTCATATTTTCCTGCTGAATAGGTTGGGCAAAGTGGAGATCTGCAATGCCATTTCCGCCGCCGCCTCCACCTCCTGGCCCTCCACCGCCCCCGTCATTCAGTTTAAACTCCAAAGAATGTTCGAAATCATCCGGAGTGGATCCACAAGGTCGTGATCTTCTGTTACAGTCGATTCGGCAGGGAGCAAGATTGAAGAAATCAGTCACAAATGATCGTAGTGCACCTTTAGTTTCAGGTATGCTCATTGTATTCGGCGTTAACTGCATATTTTCCATCATTTTGATAATTTTGGATAAGATATTGATAGATTCAATTATCTTTCCTTAGAATGTATAGCTGGATTTTCTCTCTATGTAATGGCATTAAAATTTATTGTATGATGAAGTTACACAGCTGTCATTAATTGATATAAATTTGTTATTGATTTATTATGATACCATTTTAAAATTGGGAATGGGGTTTCCAACCTCTACATAATCCTTTAAGTTGTCGTTTCCTTTAGTTTTTAATCTCAACAGGAAATTCAATTTCCTTAGAAAGTGGAATGAAAATATTATAAATGTGAAACTGTAAATGATGTATTTTAAATGCTTCAATAAGTTGTAAGCTAGAAGTTGTTCTCTTTCTGAATCTTTCTAAAAAAAATATATTTTGATTATAATTATTCCCCATTTGTGTTGCTAGGCAAGAGTAACACTGCCACACCTTCAATGTCATCAAGACTAAATGCCAATAATGGAAACAATGAAGTCAAGAGCAATGGAGTTCCTGGTGGTCTTGGAGGATTGTTTGCCGGAGGCATGCCAAAGCTCAAACCTACCGGTCGTGGAATTAGTGAGTGTAATAATTACATAAGTGCCAAATGTTAGAGGTCACTCTACTTCCAATATTGCCTTGGGTTATGTTTATCAGAATTATGGGGTTAGTTCAAGTAAGTTAGAAATATGTGGGATATCATTTTCAGCTGTTGGTGCCTAGGGCTGGAAAACTAGGGAAGAATTCTCAGTACCAGTACTAATTCCTGTTATTTATTGGCTTTGTTTAAGGTTTCTGGAGTTGGTATCTAGTGCAGGAAAACAAGGCACCATAATCTTGGCACCAGTTTTTAGGTTGAAAATCCTATGTACTGTTACTTGGGGGAAGAATCCCAGGTATTTCGTGTTACTTATAAACTGGTGCCAACCCCTGATCATTTTCCTTATCATGAAACCCCAGGATGAAAACCAATTTTTAAATCTTACTCTCTTGAAATGCTCATCTGTAACAAATACCCTGCAAAAATCTACCACTCTAGGTCATGATAAATTCAGTGATATAATTATACTGATGTCATTATAAAGCCATAGTGATTTTGTAGTGAGCCGGAAGATGCTAGGAGATGGATGTCACTAAAGGTAGTGATGTCACTACCATAAATAGATATGACTGTAAAGTCATTGCTATGCCTGTACATTGCATTGACTTCATAGTGTGCTGGAAGGTCACCACTACAGATGTTCATAGTCCAAAAATCACAGTAATCAAGCCAGAGGTAGGTGAGGGTAGAGCTCACCCAATACTAAGCCCAAAAACATGCCACACATGAGGGTAGGGGGCACAGATCTTTCCCTGTGCTGCATGCAGTTTCTCAGGATACTCCCCAGTTAAAAGCCCACCCTCCAGTTAAAAGCCTAGTGGTCTATCCAATGGTGAACCACACCCCCAGATGTCAGTAAAGTTGTGCTGATATTAATGTTCAACAATATGGGTGTCTCTATCATGAACATTTTAGGTGCAGTAGTCCAGTGGGTAGAGCGTTGAGCTACTAATGGGAGGGCCCGCATTCGATTCCTGGAATAATGATGAGGTGGTATTTGTTAATAGTGGTCAGGTCACTATGCATATTATAAGGATCTGCTGGTTATTATCAGTGGGATCATGAAATCAAGTTCTTTCAAGGTGTTGCACATGACAGTGATGTTACTATCACGTCAGAAGGAACAACACTATATGGGACCACAATGATATTGACATCACTGCCATTTATGTAGTGATATTAATACTAAGTCAGTATTGACATCACTATGATCAAGTAATGGTGTTCCTAATCACCTACCTAGTAGTGAGTGTATCGTTATAATCTTTTGCAGGGAAGTAAAAAGAAAATTCCTCTGCATGAGCATGCCATGTATAATCGGTATAATCTCCTCCGGCATCATACTGTGATGCAGACAGCATGGTGTCCAGTCAACTGTAATGCCCTGTGAATTTTGTAAACTGTGAGAAACTCATGAATTAGCCGTTTTTTTTTTCGAGCCTGTAAATTGAAAATGTTGTGGTCTCTTGATAATTGTACAACGCCTATTATGAGGAGACCCAAAAATAATTTATTTTTGGTCCTATGAACCCATTGCTACTATAATGCATATTGCTCAACTTCGATTATGAAATGTGTCATGGGGCATTGTCAAGAAAAAGAATAATTTTTCAATTTAAGTTGCACATCCTTCTGTCAAAAAGTGTTGGCCAGTGTTAGAAAATGGTAAAGTAAAAGTTATCCATGCCTTCTTATTGGCATATAACGATACTCTGAATTTTTATCATTTAAACACTTTTTTAAATCTTGACTGAATTCCCATAGATTAATTTTTCCAGCTTCTCTCGATTTTTGCTTTTGAAAAAGCACTCAGTCCAATGTTCTTTTTCAATATTTGCACCCTCATATTGTTCTCCCTTGAAAGTTAATGACCTTGGTTGCAATGCACAAAGCAATAATCTCCTTCGGTTCATATTGAACATACATAGATTTTAAGTTCTTTTATAATGGAAGCATTTCTTGATGCTCTTTTCTTCAACAATGTTCCACTCTGAATATTGTTCACACTTGTGTATTTAGACTTATCGAAAAAATCAAGAGTTGATAATTTTTTGATTCTCCGGGCATTTTTTCTACTCCTTAATTCTATATCGGCTATAAAATGTTGTCCTAAGCTTTCAATAAAGATCAAATTTCTTTTTCTCAGTATATATATGCTATCTATTTATAAATGTTTCGCCAACATTCTTTCTGATACCATTATACTTTTTTCCTCAGTTACCATCCTCGCAACTCAAAAGCACTCTTCCTGTTATCATCCTCATCCTGAATTGTCCACTGTATATCCAGAAAATGCAGTGTAAAAGGGTTGGGATTTTAGCTATTCTCTCTTTCCTTTATTTGGCAATCCCAAACATCATGCAACCTCTATATACCATATGTAAAGTTAAACTTTCCAAATTGGCAGTAAATATGAAGAATTCATATGAGAAAGAAAGAAACAAAGGGACTTGAGAAGGTGTAAAGGGAAAAGTGAAGGTTGGGATGTTGTAATTGTAATTACAATATATGAGTATCCCTATTTTTGAGTAGGGATTAAGTAGGTTCCCTTGGAATGGTTGGTCATTGTAGGCTCATTGTGGGTTTTTGGTATTGCTTGGTCATTCCATGCCTTCTTGCGTGAATGGAAGGGAAGGTATGAAATATGAAGCATTTATAACAGTTGGCAGGTAAAAAGTATCCTGCCCTTTTGTGCCCTAAGGATCCAAAAAGCAACTTGTAAATCACTGGATGATAGTTATTGGGGAGGATTAGGATCTCTCTCATGCATCCCGGTTAATCTAATCACCTAGAGCCTTAATGAAGGTTTCTGCAGTTAACCTATATACAACATTAAACATTAACATAAAGCATACAACATTAAGATAACAAATTAGAAGCAAAACTTCCACATTCTTGGTCATATGCATTCATTATCATTCAAAAGGATAGACTCAACCTCCTCTCGACTTCCTCCCAAAAAAATTTTGTTCTTCTTTCTTCTAAGAGAACCCTTGGGCAATGTGAAATCTACGTGGAAAAGGAGTGAATGCAAAACCATGCACTTTAAAAGGTCTGAAATAAAACTAAAAACATCTCATCGTCCCAAGGTCTGATAATTTGCTGTGTGGTTTAGTTTTGTGCAGGTCCTAGCATATATTGTGCTGAAAATGTTTTGGACTGAAAATTCCAAATTGATATGCTTAGTTCCATATCTGATCACATCTCTTTTCACCTTATGATTAGGCAGCTAGGTAAGGTGAAAAATGTATTAGCCTCAAGAAAATTTCATTCCTTTGCGAGTAAAAGTGGTTGTAAAAAGGGATGACTACTCAGTGTGGGTGGCTCCTAAGAGAGGTTTTTCTGTATTTTACAATTATATGATGAAATATAACTGCAGAACTTTCCAAAATTACAACATTTATGCATGAAAAGGGAATATTTCATTGGGAAAAATTCACAGTATAAAAAATCATTCGCCTGAACCGGGACTCGAACCCAAATCTCTCAATTTCCAGCCGAGTGCCTTTAGCCAGTTTACCCAGGCGTCGTCCTACACTCTTACTTGTTCTCCTTGATAAAATGTGCAATTTTTAAAAATTCTATTGATAAATATGGTGTAATCTTTTTTTTGCAGAATATATATTCCCATAACCAATGAATTTCATATCCAGATTTATGTATGGAATTGATTATTGCAAACTAATGTGGTAAAGAGCACCATGAAAGTTCATTGAATTACAACACTTTCTTTCAACTTTAATTTTTGCTTGGCATATGTAAACGTCAGCCTTCAGTCACCTAATTGTGGTGAAATGACATTCATACAAAGTAGCCTTCATTTCATTCATTTCAATGGCTCTTCCATGGTGTCTTACTTAGCACAATTTTTCTCAAAATTATTCCTGAATATCCATCATCAGTGATTTTTAGCTATACATCTTATAATTTATGAAATTCATAGCATCCTGAATAATGGATTATAATTTTAAAATATATATGTTTATATTTTACCAGAGCAGCAGCAGTTTATACTTGCTGAAATAAATACCTAATAGGCACTTTTTTTTACTCAGTTATTGTATCTTGAAATTTTTATTCTATAGTAGTAAAATAATCTGGTTTAATGGCAATTTTGTCACTGAAAGAGAGTTACATAAACAAGTAACTACAACAAATAAGGTTTAGCTTGGACTACAATCATCATCAGTAGTCCACGGTGAATATTTCCTATTAGTGCTGGAGGTGTTAATACTCTTATAGGACAATGTTAATTTAACCTCCCATTATACGGCCACCCATCAATGTGACCACGACCAAACCACATTTTACCCCTTCATATTTCTACTGTGAAACAAAGTCTGTTCTGATTGGTTTGCTGCTATCATCCAAGGTGTCCAGTCTGGGTTGTTCTAACAGGAAAGGAAATAAGATTCAGAAGTTTAGGTTTGAAGACTTATGCAGTGTTGATTCGATGATCTGCATTTCTTTCAGGTTTTCACCACGTCGGTTGGCTATATCAGACAACAGTTGCTGACATTGCAGTCATCGTCTTAAGGTGGAAGGTGCTGGACAAAATAACCTGTATGAAGGAGTATATGGAGTGCTCTGCTCATGTGAAAGCACACATCAGCGAGACATGCAGATCGATGAGAGTCTGGATGCAGGAACACTGAAGGGCTACGAAGAACAAGCAGCATCTACTATCGGCCATATCTGAGCATGCTTGGAGCGAAGCTGGACACGATATACTCTTTGAAGAAGCTGAATTCATAGCAAAGGAGAACAAATACTATCCTCATTTGATCAGAGAAGCAATTAAGATAGTGAAAACTCGGCGAATTTCTACAAAGATGGCGGTTACCACCTCCACAATGCGTGGAAGAGAGTTCTCATGCGACCGACCAATGAGAGAGCAGCAACTACACGAGGAGGCCTATATAAAGGCAGCAGAATTCCGTGTCCACCACCTTCGACCTGAAGATGCTACCTGTGATGTCAGTGAAACTGTTGTCTGATAAAGCCAAATAACATGGTGAAAACCTGAAAAAAATGCAGGGATTAGATCCAGGATTATTCTTTTTCGTGTGTGCGATTTGAACCATCTCTGGAGAACTTCATCATGAGGTCAACTCCTGAGTGACATCTGTGAAAAATAAGATCATGGGAAGGTTCTTCCTAGGATGGAGTAGAATTTAAGGAATAAAGAGGGATAAGCAGTTTGCAGGAATCCTCACAATTAAACTTAAGTGTAACGTAAGACTACCCTGTCCACTAGTTGTGTGGATACGGCTCGGGAAGAAATGAAATGGATCCGCTCCGTAGGCTGTACACCCGGGGTCTTGTCTATTTCTTTCCCTTTTTTTTGTGTTAATGCATTCCATCAAGTCAAAGTGAAAAGCAGAATTTTTACATTTTGAGGAAAAAATAAGTTTGATGAAAGACAGTGAACATGGTTAGCCGAAAGTCTTGCTGAAAATACAAGGGTGGGGAAGCACAAATTTTGAATATTTGGAAACATAAGGTAAAACTACTCATTGATTAGGAAAGTGCAAAAGAAGTACCTGTGGGGAGGAGGAGATAGGAAATATACCAGTTCCGGCATTATAACAAAGACATTAAACCAATTCCATTTCATAGAAAACAAATTTCATGTTTGTGCTTTCTCGACTTTTTATTTATAGGTTCTTGGTAAACAATTAATTTTTGATGTCATATATGAATACTATGTTAAATTGGCTGGTAATAGAGGAATCTGGGTTCATGTCCCAGTTTAGGCGAATGATTTTTACATTACTAATTTTTTGCATATGTACATAGTACTATTTTAGTAGCTAGGATTCAGCTGATAATCTCCCTGTACTTCATGCAAAAAAGCATGTTTATGATAATTCATACTTATGTATTTTGTAAAATTAGAATCTTCTAGCCTGCAGTTTGCCCAACCTAACTGCTGTGTTGTTTCAACACCTCTTAAGGCACCCACCACTCTAGAAGACCACTTTTTTGAGAAACCATCAGTTTCATAGATAATTCCTTCCCTCTGCACCTTCCTATTTATCATGTCACACAAAAATCCCAATCTTTGTTTTTAAAAATAGTGAATGCTCTTTGGAAACAATAATGTATATTTTCATTGTATCTAGTGCAGACATTCTGATAATTACAAAAGACTACATAATTTGAGGAAGTAGGTATCAAAGTAAAAGCACGGTCTTAAACATAGTTTATACAGGAGGTAATTTTGATGCACATCTTTAAAGAATGATATAAATAGAACCTAAAGCATATAGACATCACATAGTAACAGAGAAACCCACTGAATTTGCTGAATTCTGGTGGGTAATATTAAAGGTGGCTTACAAATCTAATAACATGAGAAATAGTGGTTGACATCTGATGTTATCGTCTAGGGCTTGGTTTGGGGAAAATGTTCAGTGTGGTCGCTCAGTGGAAGGGGAGATCAGGTTATCTTCTGGATCATGTCTCCTCCTCAGTTCCCCTGAAATTGGAATTACTGGGATAAAGTTTTGTTAAGCTATATTGTTTTCTCAGGAGGGGCATGGTTGGTCAGTAGGTAGAATGCTGGGCTATTAATAATTTGGTCCCAGATTAATTTTTTGAGGACCCAGATTTGATTCTGGGTGATGCCTCTGGACACCCTAAACTTGTAATTTTTATTGTACCAGATCTTCCTGGGAAGCCGCAGGTGGCACAGGGAAAGGAACTGACCCCCCTACCCTTACGTGTGAGTTTCATACACCATTAGGCTTAGTATTAGGTGAGCTCTACCCTCACCTGTTAAACCAACCTTAGGGTTGATTGCTATAGTATGTAGTAGTATTTCATTTTCTCTTAGACTTGTCATCAGTATCACAATTTAGAAAAAACTCATCATAATGGACACATTTAAATGAGTGTCTTGTGAGCATGCTCACTGCGCACAACAAGTTGAGCATTTTATGCTTCAGGAGTCGAAGTCCATGATTCCTACCGGCAGTATCACAGAAGCAAAATTTCACTATTTTCAAAAGTTACAGTACTTCCACGTTTTTGTGACATTTGCGGTTGACATGTTTACGCATTTTACTGATTAATTTTTATTTATAAATTAATTAAATCCTATTGAATTTCCTTATATGGTATTTTGGGAGGGGTAGGAATAGATACTTCATATTAGTTTTGATGGGAAACTTGTGTGGAACAATGTAAATGAAAAATACTAACTACAATTGCAATGTACATAATTATGCCTGCAGGAATATGCCACCTTTACCTTCTTGTGTATAAAAGTGAATTTGTTTTTATCATAATTATTTTTGCCTTACAGGTGGTGTTAGTCCATCCACTAATAGTACTAGTAGCAGCAGCAGCAGCAGTGGGTCAGAACATGTCATCACTACCATTCCACAGGTATAATTACACTTTATATAGTAATAATTATTGGTTCTATTATGGTGCTATGTAGAGAATGTTTTGTGTTAGAATTAGGTTGAATTTCTAAGACCTTAAAATGGAACAGGGTGTTCTGCTGAAGTTACTCTAAGGCTGCTATTCTGATTGGAATTGCTCCTCGTTTTGGAGCGATTATCGCTACGATTGAGCGATAATAGCTACAAATCGCTA
>LYUA01000486.1:1357108-1370715 GCA_002093875.1 Calopteryx splendens | reverse complement strand
TTCCTCGAGTTTTCACACTTACATGATTTTCACATTTATATTTTTGTATGTTTACGCAGTATATTTGTATCCATTATTCGCAAATCGCAATGCAAAATATTTCATTTCTCCAGGGGTTTTCGTGCCCAGAGTATTTAATAAAATAAAATTTATAAATGCAAAAAATTGAGCTTTCTGTGCAAAGGGTCCAGTATAATTAGACGTGAACAAAAACATACATATCCATTTCGTCACCTTCTCAAAATTCGACCGTCAGATGTCTAGCTGGTCGGTGGTCCAACAAGGGAATTCCAGCTGTTGGAATATTGTACGTACTTTTCCCGATGGTTTTCATACTAGATGGGACGTGTCCTAGCAGAGAGATTGTTCCGGCAAAACCGTCACAATTTATTGCTCCTCCCCATTCAGAATCACGTTCATCGCTATTATCAGAGCAATTATTTCGACCCCAAATTCAGAATAGCAGCCTTAGTTTCTCTGAATTCTGAATAACTTTTAATTTACTGAAGAAGTTCTATGTAGGAAATCCAAGTGTATGTTATGAGAAGCAATTAATGAAAGACATTAGTAGGAGAAGCTGTAAGGGAATGATGAGATTGATTTAGTATAGGATAGCTGGTAGGTATGCTAAAGATCAAATATTATATAATATTTACTCGCCAGCTTAGTCTTAGTTTTACATCAGTGGAGCATTGAAAATGATTGAAATGTTTATAATTAGTGCCATGACTTTAGTTCATTTTATTATAAATCAAATTACAATTTTACTGCCTTTCTCCCCCACATTGAGGAAGTTTTTTTAGATGGTGAGCCCTTTCATCAGTAATAATTAAACTTTGAACAAGTGCCATCGAGTTTTGCATAGTCTCTATTAAAATTTATATCTATTGAGGATTAGTTGAGATATTTTGTGTTCTTAGAATTGACTACTGATCCTTTTTTACAGGTGTATCAGCTTATTATATTACGATTACTTCGATATTAGCTAAACAAAATTGTGGTAGCAATATGGGACCCTGTAAATGTGGTAGCAGATTTCTTAGCAGTTTAATATTAACATTGAATTTTATAATTGGCTTCAAAATGAACAGTTCCAAATGTATTTTGTGGGTACTGCAGATTTCATCTTACAATATTCCTCTTACACTTATGTTTGATACTTAAGATTAATGTAATTTAAAATTAGAAAAATCCTTTTAAATCTTTGAAAATACCTTTATTTGATGCCTTTAATTCTTTTCCCTAATGTGAAACACATTTGTAGTGATTTTAAATATGCATTATGTATGTGTTAAAATCATATGGATACAGCTCAGGGTTGCAAGGGTATTGAATGCCAATAAGATTATGCATGTCTCATTTGAGTTCAACTTTGTTTCAGCAGCCAGAGACAACTCGTCGAGCATTCCCTGCAGATTTAAAGAATCGAGGTCCTCCTCCTCAGCCTCCCCCTTCCAGCCAAAAGCCAAATATCTCAACGGTATGTTTTCCTAGATTATGTTGCAATTTAGAGTCTGTTCCCTGCTATGGGCTAACTGGTTAAAAATTTCTCATAAGTGTAAATCCTTATGTTTTGCTCATTCTGAGCTAATTAATGGTGATGGATTTGTACCAATGCTTTTCATTTTTACAGTTCACAGTTGATTGATCAAGTTTCACATTGCATTTACTACTGATTTTGATAAACTCAATCCACTGGTGGTTTTGAGAAAAGGGACCAAATATTTTTACTTTGGAATGCTTTGTGTCCAATTGTTTTGTATTACCTTGTTTAGATGAGGAAAAATGACACACAGAGGAATAAAACAGGTGTACATGCTTTTTAGATTTCTATTATTGACAATATTTGGTACTGAAAAATGTGATTTAAAATGTTCATAGTTTCTTTTCACATATGTTGTTCATAATCCAACAACTTTTCTTTGTATCATCTTCAGCAGATTTAATTTAAAATATTAACTAGCCAGAAATAGCATGTTTCCTTCATTTCTTCATCTCTATATTTTCCAATGATACATTTCACAGGCTATAGGTTTCATTTTGCATTGAATGTGCTTCATGAACAGTCTAAGAAAGGTGGTACATTTGCTGAAACTGTTACTACAGCTCTGGAATATGAAATTAGGGGAAGACACACCCATCTAAATCAACTAAACCTGTCACAGATGTATGAGATACAAAGTATGTGTTCAATGAGACTAAAGTCGACAATCCATATGTGGTCAATTGCCGTTTGGATAACATGATTAATCCCCTAAAGGACTTGAACATGAAACCTCAGGCTTCTAGTGATGGCTTTATGCTGTTGTCCCATAGATGTAAATGGAGAAATCCATTGATAATCGGTTCCTAAGATATGAAAAACTCTCTCTCTGGGATCCCTTGATGGCTTCATGTACATACATGGAAATTTCAGTCCTAGACTACTTCTGAAGAGTTTTAACAGTACTTAAAGGAACAAATATCAGGACTCGCAGATAGCATTTGAAATTGAAGAATTGAAGGTAACAAATGGTAATTATGCATATTTTCTGGTATTATACTGCAAGGATATTTTGAATTCTCTTCTGACTAAAGATAATGGCAAAATAAGTGTATATTGATAATTATTATTTTTTGTGGAGACTAGGCCCCAGCTCGCCCAAGAGATATTGTAATATTTAACTGTTTTACATGTAAATATTCAGTGCCTATGCAAAGAAATGTTGGAATTTGAAGTTTTGGAGAGTGATGAAAAACAAGGTACTATCTGTATTAATGAACATTGGCTAAACCTTACTGAAATGTTTTCTGTAAATTTTCCAAGGTATATTAATGCAAATGTTTATTGTTGATCCACATTTCAAAATTGTACTGTTTTAATACTATTTTCCAAGAGGTTATGTATGATCCATTCAATTTTTACTAGTTTTCTAAATTAGGACAGGCTCATTTATTCAAGTTTTTCTTATAGAAAGTTATGTTTTTTTCATTTTCAATTTTTATGTTTTCTTAGGGAAGTAGACAAATATAATAGAGATAGTTCATAATCTTACTAAAAGTTTGAGATTAATATTAACTGGTGACTTTAGTTGTCATTTATTAGAGTAATATATGTACTGTCTTTTAATGTTCCAATTGCACAAATAGATCCTGAAGTTATTACCTTACTGGTTTTTTAAGGCTATTTCTATAATTTTAAAAACATATTTTTGATAACACATATGTATAATACCAACCATAAATTATGATGTTTTGCAATTTGAATCTTTGAAAGGTGCATAATTTCAAATTTACAAAATCGTAATTGACAATTTGTAATTATCAGATAAGTCCCATTCAAAAGGGGAAAAGTTTTCATTAAAATGGTATATTTTTCCTTTTTCATTGGAACCCCATTACATAATTTTTAATATACAATTTACATAATTTTGTTCTCTCATGCAATTTCATTGGGGATAAGCCCTCATTGATCTGAATTCCATTTCAATTGAAGGTTGCGACTTAAACTCATTGTAAGATGATTGTGTATAGCTCTCAATTATTCAATTTTATCTCTTTCTTAGAGTGCTTCAGATTCAACTCTATCTAATTCAAGTCCTGTGACAGCAGTGAAGAAGACAAGTAATCCTCCCCTTCCCAGCAAACCACCAGTGAGCAGTTATGGGAAGCCAAATGTCGCACCCAAACCACCAGGTGCACCAAGGCCACCACCACCATCAGCGAAGCCCTCTCCTCCTCCCAAAATGCCTGGCAACTCTCACCCACCCCCTTCCCTCCCCTCAAGAGGCCATAGTGTCACACGTGCACATAGCCTCCGTGCCCCGAGGTCGCCCGGACCACAGCCCAGCTCCGAGCCGGAAGGTTTCAGGGGGCCACGCTTCCAATCTCAGGACGCCCTGAACTGCATGCCATCGATGGCGCCTCCCCCCCCTGCACCATTGTTTTGCCCACCATCCAGGACAGCAACGCTCCCTTCGAATCTGAATGGCCTCCAGCAGACGAACGGTGGGGTGCCACACGCCAAGGGTGCCGCCCCTCCACCCCCCCCTTCATGCCCCCCAGCAGCATCCCTGGGCCATCGGACTGCACCTGCTCCACCCCAGTATGCTCGCCCATCGCCCCTGCGGGCACCCCTCACCAGGCCGCCACCACCTCCAAGATCGGTGAACCCCCCCCTCTGTCCACCACCCCCTCCTCCAACTTCTGCTCCACCTCCACCGCCTCACAGGACGAATCCGGCTCCGCCTCCAAAACAAGCAAAGCTTCCTGTAAACGTAAGTAAAGACTTAAGTCTTAATACATGGTTTCACCAACAACGGTCCATGCTTGATCACCAATTATTTCATTCGTTGCCATTGTTTGTATTTTTGCAATAATAATAAACATTAATCAGTGATCAAATTGGTAGATGAACAGATATAAAAATATCCATCAAGTCAACAGTCAATGAATTTGCATGTCTTTAATTGCCTATCATTAAAAATAACTGAAAATGATAAATTATCATTGTTGATCAGTGATTAAGGATTGATGAAAGGTTGATGAAACTGGACCTATGTCTTTGAGAATTAATCAATATAGTCTTTGGCCAGACTCCTGAAACTATGTTAATACCACCTGACACATCTTCATTGTGCTAAGTGTGTCCCAAACCAGTATATGACATAGAATTTGTTATTAAGGCTTCAGGTTGGCTTTTGATATTTTTGCAAGTTTCTGGTGTTTCCCTAAGATTGTATGATGGCTGTTCAATAAAGAAAGTCAATAATTTTTTAACAGCATAACTTCACGCATCCTCCAAATTGTGTTGGTTCTCTTTAAAGTAGTCCCCATTGGATGCTATCCCACCTTTTTTTCCAATATTCAAAAATATGCTGGAAGCCATAGTAATTAATTCAAAATTTCCTCAGAATCCTTCACCACTGTTTCTGACGATGAAAAACGCTTTCCTTGAAGGTATGTCCTTACTATGGAGAACAGGAAAAAGTCACATAGGGCCTGGTCTGGACGAAAGGGAGGATAAGGAACACACTTCACTTTGATTTTCATGAAATATTCAGTACAGTATTTGTTGTGTGTGGCTGTGCATTATCATGGTGCACAACCTGTTGCTTTGAAATTTGTCCTTAAAGAATTTTCAGTACAGTGAGTCCCCGACTTAAACGATTTCGAAATACACGATTCTGGAGGTACATGGTTGGACAAAAGTATTACATCACCTATTGAAATAAGTAGGAAAACAAAAACGCCAGTCAAGTCAAGCGTATTCAGTTGGTTGAATATCTGGCCAATAGATGGCATTCTTCACATAGTATATATTGTCTATATGAACACGCGAATGTATGGTACTTGACCTGTTGAATGGCACTCAAGGAATTTTCAACATACTCTGTTTTCGACTTAAACTGAAATTTTCTGAAGGAATTATCCATGTAAGTCAGGGACTTACTGTAATAGTATGCTTCCTTTATAGCTGTTTGTGATTGTACGACATGCTGATACACCATTCCCTGATTATCGAAAAATGATATGTATATAACTTTCCCAGAATAAGTCACTACTTTGGCATTTTTTGGTGTTGGTGATGCCAAATATTTCCACGCAGAGCATTGCTGTTTTCTCTCAGGATCAAAATGATGTAGCCAAGTGTCATCTTCAGTAATAACCTTTGAAAGAAATTTCTCATCTTCCGGAAATATTGTTCAGGTGTGAATAGACTCTGAACCCCCAAGCACAATCACTTTGATTTGCAATTTTTCTGTTATCAGCATTCTAGTAACGCCAATAAAATTTTCAATATTTCCAATAGTCCTCCTAATGTTATGAGATGATCATCTTTCACAATGACACCAGTGGTGTTAATATTTACTACCTCCGGAACAGTGAGCAGAGCTCCGGGTCGACCTTCCTTTGAAATAGATTTTCATCCCACTTTAAATATTTTAAATGATCTTCTAGTACGCTGTAGGCCAGAACAGACTTTCTCTAAGTCTCCGGTAGTATTGTATAGGCCTCGACTGGCAATTTGTTCAGAGGAAAGGAAAATTTCACTGCAGTGTATTGCCTTCATCTTCCATTTTTGTTGTTGGTGATCCTGCCATGTTTCAACTTGCTATGGCTACTGCTGACAATACTGGAGTCAAATCAATGAAACTATTACCGCATATACATTAAGCTAACAGCATAACATAAAATTAAAATTTTGCCCAATGAATTATGTGAAAAAAATATTTTGTTTTTCATTCTTTATTGAATAACCCTCATATAATACCTTTGTATTATTCATGCAATGAAATTCTTCGTGTAAAATATACTTAGCAGATTTACATAATTAAGACTTTTCTGTTCCCCAATGTGAAGAAATACCTTTGTGGAAAGTGAACAGTGTTTAAAATTGCAGTGGCTGCTGTTGATGTAATACTGGAGTCAAATCAATGAAACTTGAACCACATACACAATAAGCTGTCATTGTAACATAAAATTAAATCATTAAATCTAACTATAAATTATGGGAATAAAAAATGCATGATCTACTCCGTGTTCAATAGCCTTCGTGCGCATGTTCTCCCCCTTTATTCGGACCCTTTATTTGGACAATTGACAACATAATCACTTCCCTGCACTCTCCACCAGTTTAGTTATCACCATTCCACATGGCTTTTCATCCTTTTACTTCATAATAAATTTATGAAAACCTTTGAGCCAAGTTTTTTTCTGGAAGTAAATTTTTAAATGTTTACTCCAGCAAATAAATGAAGTGAAAGATTTAAAAAATTTCACGATTCCTCCTAACCCTTGGAGTGCCACACAATGATATATCCTTGTGAACCTACCCTTATGAAGAGTCCCAACAGTAATATATCATTATCCAAGAACAGGTGGGCTTAAATAAGGATTTAACTTTTTAAAAGAAATTAATATCTTTGTGATTCAATGAAACATCTTATTTATCAATTTACACTACAATGAAGATATACTTCCTGAATACTAGGCAGTTTTATCAAATAATAATACTATGTCTCAGATTGCATATTTTTCAAATGTGCTCATTGGCACCCATAGCTTGAAACCCACCATTCCTATTTCTTTATGCACCGTTATCATTTAATATTTTGCAATTTTATTTTGTCTCATTTGGTGATAATATTTTTAACGGCTTAAAAAAATGAAAAAAATGCATATTGTTTTACGCTAAGTAGATATTCATAAATGTATAATGTACAAAGAGCTGAGGCTGAGTCTGCTGACTATACCACTTGATCATTCAAAATACCTCTTTCTTGTTGTATCATTTCTCAAATAAAACAACTTTGTGTTCACCAGTTGGTTATAATCTTATGCCAAAGTTCTAAGATGAAAGACCGAAGATTGTCAATGTATAATGGGTGTGCTCGGCTTGATACAGCTGGTGTGACATTTGTGGATACATTAATAAAATGGGAAATTAGGAGTTAAAACCTCAAAGCAGATGAGTGGAATATCTTTACAAAATATATTTTTTCTCTTTCAATGTAATTACAACACAATACAATGAAATGTACAAGTTCTATGTAAAGCAAAGTATCCTTCTCAGTATATCAATTGTATTTTACAAATGTAATTTTGGTTGTTTCAGCATGTGCCTTTGAGCTGAACTAGCACTTTTTTATCGTAAAAATGGGTTCAAGTTCTAAAGTGTTTTTGCACCTGGTTTAGACAATCAAAAGTTAGTGGACTACATAAATTCATTCATGTAAGAAGATGAAAATGGTATCGAGAGTGTAGATAGCATCCAAAATCCCAGAGTCTAAAGTGATGAAGATATGTTTTCCACGTCTGACAGAAGCGAAATATTCTATCAAAAAAAGAAACCGGTGATTATTGAATATAGTTATGATAGCAGCGGTGGCAATGATACTGAAAGTGACTGCATTGATATTTCTCTGAAGTTCAACAAATTTAGGGAAAATTGTGATTTATCTCTTCCTTCAAAATTTGTTTACTTGGAAACTCCATATATATATGCATAGATAAAAATTGTAATTTATGAAGACTGACAATGTGACATGCTCAGGTTTCATATAAGCTACAACTAACCCTCTACTCTTCTATCTTCCATAATGTGTTCATTAGTAATGCCCAATTTTCTTGAATGCCTTTTCAAAGTAAACAAATATGTCCTGTTTATGTACTAAATTCCTTTTTATTTATTATCTCATCAGTGCTATGGCATCATGCATTCCCATTCTTATTATAGACCCAAACCCCTAAATAATCATTTGGCCTCTTCATTATCATTTTGTTATTATATTATCATTTTGTTATTTATATTTATTTGCTATATATTTTTCAATGAAAATGCCATTTTCTAATTCTAGACAGTACAATTAGCAGCATATTAGTTCATTCAAATTATTATTCTCACTGTTGAAACAGATATGAAATGCTTAAATTACCATATATACTATTGTATAGTTAAACTTTTTCAAACCAAATTTTTGGGTAAAATACTGTGGTTCAAAATATGCATGAGTATATGTGGTAATTAACATAATTACTCATGTGTACTTCTACTTTTTCAAATCATATTTATGGGCAAAAATATTTGTTGGCAATAAAATTCCTAAAATTTCAATCCATTCTTAAACTTTTTAATTGTGGAACAAAACTTGAGGCAAAACATTTAATAGCCAAAATGACTCCATAACTAACTAACTTTAATGTATTAGAAAATTTTTGTAATTGATTGTTGTAAATTGTGAGAAAATGGATTGGAAACAAGAATAACATGAGGTCATATTAAAAATTTTCACTGTGCAATTTTAATAAATTATACTGTTACTGGCAGTCTTACATCTGACTAACTTCTGTTTTTTTTAGGAATGAAAAAAATTGTAATGGAGAGGTGAATTTTCTATTTTAAGTAATGAAATTACTCCTAATGTGAAGTGGCTGTTGAGGCAATTATCCTATGCAGAGTGAAATCTATCCCACAATTCAACAATACACTGAGAATTAAAATGTATCAATGTCAATGTTCCACATTATTTTATACTTAAGAGTTATTACTTAATGCTTGCAACATAATGCTTGCAGAATGAAAGTTATTATTTATTAATACACCTAATGTACCTTCCCATGGATGTTTAGTATATCAGATGTCAGCAAAGATTAATAATTTCATTTGTCATTCATATGAAGTAAATTTTTTTTTGGTTTGTTTTTCAGGCACCACAGGCCCCAAGTGGAGCTCCTCCCCCTCCACCTGTAAGGAACTCATCCATGCGAAATGGATCACAGTCTGCAGGTAAAGTCTGAGACAAAATCAATGAAGGTTCTATATTTTAAAATGATATCCTGTTCTGCTATGTTACTGCCAATTGGCTGTTCTGTCATATTATCTAATATCGGATATTTAGTGTTAAACAGTTAAGGGCATTCACACTTGATATGGTTCATATGTATTGTGCAGTCTTTTATTAGTGAGGAAGAATAATTTTTTGTCACATAAATATTAGTGCAGTTATAAAAAATGTATGGAGGAGCCATTTTCTAACTTACAAGTACAATATAGTACCATGCAAAAACTAGATCTATGCCGAGAGTCAAATATCTAAGATTGCCTTTGAGAAGCGAACAAAGTGGATGGAGAAAAAAGTGAGTGGTTGTTCATCAAAGCCTGCAATAGTAGAAAAAAATAAGGTAAGAAGGGCGGGGTTGTCACAGATATTTAAGGTGGCATTCATTGCGATAGTAACTATAATGATAGTAATGTGAATATCCTTTAACACTGCCAGCACAGATTAACCCTCTTAGTGCTAACCTTTTTCTGGGGTACTAGTGAGAAATGCTGAGGGTAATTTAATAAAATGTGGCACCTTAGGAAAAAAAATATTATGAAGCTATTTTTTTTATATATCCACATGTGGTTTTTTTTACTTTATTTAAGTTGAACTAGTTAATAATTATATAATTTTTTTACACTGTCTGAAAAGTAAATGTAATTATTTCAGTCATAAAATTTAAAAATATATTTTTTCAAACATTTTTTATTGAAGCCAGTATTTGTATATAATAGGGTCAACTAAAAAGATAAGTGGAAAACATCATAAATAAATAAAGAAAAAATAGATAATTGCATGACTTTTTACAGCCTCTGCATAGTCCCATCTTACAGTGTATTGCAGAGTAGCATCAGGGGATCTCACGGTATTGTCGGGCTGTTCATCTAGCATCTATGATGAACCAAAAAAATGCTATGCACACCTTTATTACACTGTATACACACTGTACGAGACCTTTATCTCATCTTGCCAGTCTTTCCACTACAAACAACACAATTTTTTTCTTTTCTACCTGGAATTTACTGCAGTCCAGCCTTCGATCCACTTGTACAAGGAGATACGTCACTCTCCTTCTTCCCGAGCCATTCCGACTCGAGAGACTCTATGATGCTTGCTGTATATTGAAGCCATGTCATTGTCTTTATAGGATTATTTTCTTTACATACTATATAAGAATTGAGGACCATACGAGCAATAACAGAAAATACTACTTTCTTCCAAAACTTTATGGCATGCCTTTCATCTAAGTAAGAATACACCATCATGTCAGATGTATCAATCCCTCTCATGTAACTGTTGTATAAATTATTATTTGTGGCCTAGCTATATCTTTGATTTTACCATACCTCTTCTTACTTATGTGAGTGGTTTGTGGTTATCAGTATGTTCTTGCAAGTCTTTCTTATCTTTATTCTTCACACCTCAATAACAGTAGAAGGCCAGACAATAGTTTGCTACTGAATCTCACAGCATCCAGAATTTTAAGTCCCATTTGTGGTGATGTTTATTTGGTAGATATTGAAGTAACTGTGAATTGCTTAAAAAGATAGTTGGTCTATTTGTTATACCCATTTCTAGTATAATAGCAATGAATGCTTTCATTTCAGTCACTGTCACATTCCACAATTGCCTCACTCTTGATCTTAGCGTCAATGTTTCATGGGCAGCTAGGAACTACTCAGAATACATGTTAGTTCCCTGTGTAAACAGATTCCATAGCATTGGGGTGAAAACAGATCGAAGTATGCTCTGGGGTTAGCTGTCGGTGATGGCGCATGCTTGGGACCTGTTATTTCTGCGTAAGTGAAGGCGTTAGTACTCCCAAGTATCACGGCCTTCATTACCATGTTGAACTCCAGTTGTGGATTTGCATCGGTCACATCACTGCTTATATCATCTTCACTTTCCTCTATAACCCTCGGCCTTTTTCTCTGCATCACAATTTCGTAGTCGTCAGAATCAGAATTCACTTCATCATTCGGATACTCGCTTTCATCATCTTCCTCTGAGTAATCATCATTTTCACTTAGGGATAACAGGCAATTTAGCAATTCTTCATCCACTTTTTTTTTCAAAGTCTTTAACCAAAACAAACACGAAAATAAAAACGTACATGTTAGCTTGAAATCGCTTTTGACTTAACCACTCGCTCACAGGAGAAAAACCTCACTGAACTTTCTTGTCCAAAAGAGAAGAGACTGCATTCCTCATATTCTATCGATAATGTATTCACTATCTGGAGGCAGAAAAAAGAACAAACCCCTTTTGTGTCAAAACCACTTCATCAAAACACATAACATAGTAGGACTATTAGGTTCTTAGATTTTCAGTCCATGTTCATAGTGGAAAAAAATTCAGTGAAAAAAAACAAGCGTACAATTAGTCTGAGCTTCCCGACACAGAAAAAATCAACGCCAAAATTATAGCATGAATTACGCTTTATGAAAAGTATTTATAATTCATTAATTAAAAATTTAAAAAATTGTTTTTTGAAGCAGAGAATTCACACTTTTGATAGAACAAAAAACATAGACCATACAAGATAAATGTAATGAGTTTTAGTGATTTTAACCACGGACTACGTAGGAGCCGATATATCGACCCACTGCATTTTTCGTCCTAGATGCAAAAGCCAATATATCGGCCCGCCACATGCATGGGCACCATTACTCTTTTCTGAGTTTTTGGCCTACTGCTGTAGATCTTTTATTTCAGTGCGATGCCATCAGCTGAAGCCTTACTGTGGTCCTGGAAGTAATTGTTTTTGGATTCACATATGTATTTATTTTTTAGGGAATTTTGTATTTTTAAGTTTTTCTCGGTTATTTTTTGACTTTGCTAAGCAAAACATCTTAAGCCTTTGTTGGAATATGTTATTGTTTTTTTAAATACTTGTTTAAACCATGTTTCTTTGGGAATAATTTTTCACTTTGAAAATTTAACATGTTGACAACTGGTCACAGAAACCTCTGTGTTTAGTCAGCCAAACTTTGACTACTGGTTGCGGAGATTTTCGTTTTTTGACACATTCATACTTTTTTGTATTTTCTTTTTTAACCCTTTTGCTGCCAGCCCCTTGCAGGTAGACTGTGAAAAAATTACCAAACCCATGCCATGAAGTTAGGAAAAAATATTGTCGTCTCATTAATTTAAGTAATTAATCTTAATTAATTAAGTTCATATTTATGTCAATTTTGACGATATTTTTAGGTTAATTCTCTATTGTGTCTATTGTGTTTAGTTTATTATCCCTTTTTTTGTAGTTTATTGACTATTTTAACAATTACGCACATTACTCCAAGTAAACATAGTGGGCCAAAATATCAGACCATGGCAGTTTTTGCACAACCATTGAGGGCCGATATATTGGCCTGCTGGCAGTAAAAGGGTTAATATAATTTATATGAATTCACTTTTTCTATTTATGTATTTTAAAAAGTTTTTTCTACCATTTTGAATTGTTTATTTTCAATTTTTCATTTTTTTCAGTAATTTTTTGTTAAACATTTTGCGTTTTCAGAATTCCACCACATGCATTGCTAGAATTTTGCTGACCTTTCTCCCATAAAAAAATTGTATAAATATAAATGTGTTCAAGTGTAAAATAAGTAGAATACCTCCAATATTTTGGAAATATGAAGGATATAGTTTTTAGCTTGTTAGTAAGAGCCATAATTCAATAGGTCAATGTCAGAGCTAAGGTGTAAGCTCTTCTTCATGGTTTCTGCGTTCGCCTAATGCTTAGTGGCCTCAAGAGTATAATCTGTTAGTAATGAGTCATCCTACCTTCCAACTTGCTATGAACTGGTTTCTCACTTGGTGTATTTTCCTAATTTCTGACTAATCAAACCAATCAACTCATAGACAACCAAAGGATCAGATAGCTTACAACACTTGCTCTACCATTAGTATCACTGATAGAAAGGTACTATATGAACGATTATTGGAGGAAAAGCAACGTTTTTGACACATTGCCTTTCCTCATTCACGGATCTTGGTAGATTGGTTCAAATTGATCTTACAAGCACTTCAATTTGCAGTGCTTGTAAGATCCACTCCATTCCAAACTGGCTCACATTCCTTAGGACCAATTACATAAAATTTGACCCCTTATAAGTATTTTTATACTAAATATGTCCAGTGTATGTTCCCTAAAAGGAGCTAAGTGTGGATGTGTCAATGGTCTTATGGGAGGCCACCATCTTTTCTGACAATAAATGCAGGGAAAACAGATTACCGTATTTGATGGCATATAAGACGCACCCTCATTTTCTATGCCACTCACAAGGAAAAAAACATTCA
>LYUA01000486.1:1326737-1338852 GCA_002093875.1 Calopteryx splendens | reverse complement strand
GAGTTCAAACCCGTACTGAAGGCGGATCACATGTTCCCCTGCCGCCCCTCCGAGCCCAACGCCTCCAGTAATGCCAGATCGAACGCTATGATGCCAGTCTCATTACTTAATTTACAGACCTCGTACATTGTACTTTAAGCTAACAATATAATGTAAAGTTAAAATTTTACACAATAGATTATTTGAATAAAAAATATGTTACTGTTTATTGAATAGCCCTTGTGTAATACCTATGCATTATTCATGCAATGAAATAACTTGGATAAAAAATAGGTGGCTGAAAAACATAATTATGCATTCACTCAGTTGCTTACAAAAGCCTACTCATATTATGAATAATTCCAAA
This sequence comes from Calopteryx splendens, assembly GCA_002093875.1. Classification (NCBI taxonomy): domain Eukaryota; kingdom Metazoa; phylum Arthropoda; class Insecta; order Odonata; family Calopterygidae; genus Calopteryx; species Calopteryx splendens. The sequence continues at coordinate 1,338,506 of LYUA01000486.1, read as the reverse complement.
TCAAAGCCAAATCAAGGTCGTAAATGTCTGAATATTTCACTGGAAATGAGTTATTACCTTTAAATTTTAGTTTTTTTAGATAATAATTCCATTAATAAATTTATTTATAAGTCATAAGTTACATAGGAGGGCATTTTAATTCATGTTTTTAAAGAATTATGTAAATAGAATCCAAAGCAGCTTGACTTTGCATAGTAGTAGGTAAACTCCCTTAATTTAATATTTTGGGAGAATAGTTTTATTAAGATATTTTCCTGTTAGTATGTTCAGTCATTGAGAATTGTAAAATAGCCAAAACTTCCTATTCAAGAGGATAAAATATAGAAGCTGCAAAGTCAGCAGTGCAGTAATCTGTGAATAAATTAATCCTTCAGTCGAGCTATTTAGCACATATCTAGGTTTCATTGGTAAATTCCTGTCATAAAAAATAAGTTGATGTTGTTTGGTAGGAGCGGAGTCTGTAGGATGAGATTAAGTAGTTTCGTATGTTGCATACTAATCCAAAAAATTGTCTATTGGCATTTAGCAGAGGATGGCGTGAAATGTGTGGTAAAGCAGGTTTTGACTTTAGTTTTAACTACAAAAATGAAAATTCTTTAGGGAGTCAATAGAAATCTGCATGTATATGTAGTGATCATTAAGATTAAACATCTGTACATCCACATCAAATATTATTTTGTGTGCAAAATAATTGCATTCATTTGTTGAGAAATAGTGCATATTCATAATGGAAAATTATTTCAAACAATTGCTTCTCTCCGTAATGTACTTATTCCAATTTTTATCTTCTGTCACATTACCAAATGCACCTTGCCTCAAAATATTTTGAACTTAAAATTAAAAAAAAAGATTAAAGCAGCACCTTGGCCAAATTTTTAAAATTTAGTTTGCCTGGAATGTTTAAATGTTTCATAATATATGGAAATTGAAATTCAAAGTAAGTTCTTCTGATATTGATGAATATACATTCACAGTGAACTTATCATTCAGACTAGTTGTTTTCTGAAATAAACTTAGAAAATAAAATTACTTCTTGTGACCACTTGTTTTAAATTATTTCTGTTTTTTTGTAACCTCACTCAGAGTACAAAGAGTAAATAAGAGTAAATAATGAATCACTAAGGAAAGAAGTATGACTTAGCTCAGGATGGTTTTATTTAATCGTGAGAAAAAATTATAATACACCTTTAGTACATGCATTATGCATTGGGGTTTCTGTGAAATTGTCCTTGCTTCCTTTTGCTGTTTTTCCATTTGTATATAGTTTTGAAAAGTAAATGCTTAAAAAGTTACAGGAAGGTTAAATTTGATGTTATGGGAATAATCATAACTTACTATGAACATATATGTTGAATTATAATTCTTTAATCTTCTGTTGTTACTTACTGTTGTTTTTTGGTACCATAGCTAATGGTATCAAAAATTTAAAACCCTACCTAGCACTTTTTATACAGCCTTCAAACATGTTCTTTTAAAATTCCTCTCTTTTTTTTAAGTAGTATGGTTTAAAAATCCTATCAGAGTGAGATTGAACTTGGGAGTCTCCATTTTGTATCACTTAGATGTCCATTTGTATATAGTTTTCTAGGTTTTTAAAATCAGTATTTATTATATTAATCCATAATTTTATATGATCCAAAAAACATAAATGGAACTTAATCATTATTTTTTTTTCTAGTTAACCATTTTGCATGGTCATGAAGTGAAAGTGCAATTAATTATGTGCATGAAGTCATGTGTGATATAATTAATCAATGGATTTCAGGTCTGGGCAAGAAAATAATTTTCAAACTCCTCTATGTTTTATAATGTATGCATGTTTTTCCCCATTAACTCCTGCTCTCAAGCCATGTTATTTAAATTGAAGGGCCTGGAGATTGACTCAAGAAAGTTCAAAATTGTAACTGAACAGAAAATGTAAAATTATTGCCTGAATTTTCAAGATAATTTAGTGGCGGTGTGTCAGACCTCCCTATTTTAGTCAGTGTATGCAAATAAGGTAATATCTTTTTTTCTCCAAATTAATTGTTCATTGTTTTTCTATAAAAAAAGTAAAAATCACAAATACCATACTCGTACCTGTGTATAGTTCGACTTTCAAACCAAATTTTTGGGCAAAAAATTGGGAGTCAAACTATACACATGGTATATGTGGTGAATAGATTTGAGTCATACTTAAACCCTGGTGTTCACTTCTTTGAAGTGTGGTAGTCCCTTCACGAGTGTATATGAATAGCTCCCTCATGTTAAGTGAGGGGGGGGAGAGAAAATATCCTGATGCATAGCATTGGGAGCAGGGGGATCCAAATTCATTCCAAAAAATGTAGCGTGATTAATGGAGGGTCCTCATTCATCAGAATTATATATAATAAAAGGGTGCATTGGAAAAATTCAAGCATCATTTACCTGCAGTCATAATAATGATTGATAATTTGAATGGAGCTACATTGAAGTTTATACTCAGAAAATTCGAATTACTTAGATAAATTTTCAACATTGTTGTAAATGGGGGAATTTAAGGTAAATGATGATAATTCAATTTACCCAATATTTCAAATTAATCTAACTACTGTGTTTAGCTTTTTAAATTTTTAAGTGGTGTTTTGGTAAATTAAAAGTCTTTTCCTTTTATTGCAGCCAAGCAACCTGCGCCTCAACCTCCTCAACTAACACATTTGCAAATATCAAATAAAATGTGGGCCAATGAAACATCAATATGCTAACATCTCCTGGATTGCTGCAATATACTTCCTTGGAGAAGCATTGTTATTTCCTCCCTGTGCACTCATCCCCTAGTCTTCCACCTCAGGCGATGGAACCGACAATGGACTGAGTGCATTGAGGCATGGTAAGGTGCTTCAAGGGATGCTGTTCTAGAAGTCTTGTTATTGAGGAAAAACCAGGTAGACAGGTTTGCAAGGAGCCTCATTGATGTTGCAGTGTTTGAGATAAGAGTGATTAATACCTTGAGGCTTTTGGAATGGTGTGGTGTTTTCCCAATATTTTTATCAGTTTTAATGGGAAAGTCATAATATGGCTGTGATAGCATTGTTTGAATTTCCCTACAACCTTGTCATCCCCTTGTTTGCTCACATGGAAATTCACAGCAAGTTCCCCCCCTGGAGTGAAGGGTCGGGGAAAAAATAAATAGGGTTTTAGTATGATGTTGTTTGGAAGAGTGAAAGTCATATTGTGGATCATTTTTGAGACAATTACTTCATTGCTCATCCCCAGTATTGTGTAATTTTCATTAGCTTGTGAGGCATGAACAACTACATAAATACTCCCATATCAATACATTATTTTATATTAGAAAGATGCTTTTTTTAAGATTAATATAATCATAAACTACTAAACAATCATCACCAAATAAACATACTAGCTTTATTGACACAAGTGGATTATGTTTAGTGATCCTCCACGTCAAAGAATGGTGACACTTTGACGAATAAAATCATTTATTTCATGTGATAATGTTGTATTAATTTGAGCTCATTTCTATTGGGCAGGCACAATATTTGGTTCATGTATTAAATATTAATTTATCTAGCCTTTTTTATAGGCATTGTCACATATGCTGTTTTGTGGCATATGTTAGTACATCTCAAGACTGCAAGGAAGAAACCAGTTGATGGAATTTGCATTTTCAGCTTAGTGAATTAAGCAACTCTGTTTAAGTAATTCTCAGGAAACAGAATGCCCTTGAGAAAGTTTCCACTCCTAGATGGTGGTAGAGTCATTCATATGCTTTTTCAAATATAGGAGAGAATATACATGCCTGACCAAAATATTTTTTGTGTAATATTGAAGTGTTATTGAAATGATGCTGGAGTATTTAATCAAGAGTGGGTATTTCATTTGATGGGTTGGAGTGTTTTGCAATTACTTTTCTTTATGATACATTTGATCAAATTAAACATTTTAGTTTTCTCTTAACATGGTAATGAAAAGTTTTTTTTTCATGATTACATGATTTCTCTGGTGTTAGAGTAATTCAAAATTGTACCACTTTCCAAAATGAGGTGAAACTTTGTTTTGTGTAGCCTTTGGGTTTTATATGATTGCCCAACTTAATTTTTATGTATGGATACCTGTAGCCATTTATTTCACTTTAATGGAAGTCGTTATATTTTTTGTAAAGATTTAAAGGTGATAACTACGCAAAAATATTTCAGATAACTAAATAAAGTGTTAGACGTATGGTTGATAATTGCTGCAGTGTAGCAGCAAAACATTTTAAGCCTTGTTGGTCAGTATCACATTCTCTCATGCTCTTTTAGACTTATCCATTGACTATCATTAATCAAATTTACATGCTCAACCTTGAGGTACAATTGAGGTTTCAGTTATTTCCTAAAATATTGAGCTTTGATTTGCATGGTCTTGTTGCACAACTGGTTAGCTGATCCTCTCTCCTCCAAGCTGAAAAGCAACTGGTAGTTAGGCTGTTTGTTAATGATCATATCCTGGTTAAGTATGTTGTCAAAGAGTGTGGTGTGGTGATTAAGCAGTCGACTATTGTGTGGATTGGATTTTACTGGGATCCTGGGACATGTTTTTTTCCGTCTGATTAAGGGAATATGTGATTTTCGGTTTAACATCAAACTTAGCATAAAATTCATCGCATGAAAATTATCCTTGTTTTGCGGTCATAATTATTGCATCAACTTAAATAGCAAAACCTGATGGGTACAAAAAGCACTTTTCAACTGAAGGCTGTCTTGTCCCAACCACAATCTTAAACACTGATGCATTGCAAATCCATTGAGTACAAATGAAGCATGGTTAAAGTTGGTATGAGTGGTTTATATATAAAATTATATATATATATATATATAAAAATATTACGACTGCATGATGGAATACCCAAGCATTTCGTCGCTATTGTTGGTCTGTAGGGGTTGGTGGCAACTTCCTAGTCACTCCTTCTCACTGTGCCCCCTAGATGCCACCAGCTTCCGCATGGCGCTAGAGTATATCCTCTTATTGTTTTTATGAGGGTAAGAGGCGAATGGGCAAGCTTGAGAAAGCCTTTAGCCAGTCTGTTGTCAGTGCCTATAGTATTTGGAGGTGTTTTATGTAAATATGTACAACTCTGTAAATAAAAAATGTAATAAGGAAATCTATCTAATGTACATGCAACCTTGTAACTACTATTTTTATTCTGACTAGGAAATATAAAGAGTAATGTTAACTTGTGTTTTATTTGGCATCTTTTAAATGACACGATTGTTTAATGCCATGTTTTTTTCTTCAAAATATAGAGCCTGGGATTTATTTATGTTCTTTGTAAGGTACAGATTTAGATGAAAAGTTTTACATAATTAAGCATTCATAGCTGACAATTAACATGGTGGATTTGAATGTGGAGTATTTGGAATAGTTGTTTGAGTTTTAAAATGTATTGATAAATCTGGGGAATTAATGAAAATCACGTACAATTTGTTAAAATCAAAAAAGTGTACAGTCGAACCTGACTTGATGATCACCTCCCAAAATGACCATTTTTATGGGCACTGATTAATTCTCAATGGGACACTATGTTAATTTAACCTCCATTATTCTAGCTCTTGTCACCAGACCAGATTGTACCACTTCATACAAATGTGCCATAGGCGACCAGATGAAATGTGTACATGGATCAGACCCAACCAGGGTGATTAATCCAGCTTCATAAAAATCAAACTAATGTTTAGGTATGTACGAACGTGATGTGCCACTGATTGCGAATTTTAGTCTTGAGAAAAAAATAAGTCTAATAATAGACATTGTACATGGTTGGTCACATCTATTGCTGAAAATTAAAGGGTGGGAAAAAATTTGAATTTTTCAAAACTTGATGACAAACTGCTTGGTGATGAGGAAAGTAAAAAGAAGTATCTATGTAGAGTAGAAGAAATGTAATAGTGCCGAAACTCTAACTAAGACATTACCAAGAGGAAGTAATAGATGACATATTGTTGGCTCCAAATTAGAGTAATAAAAACAGAGTTATTGTATGCATGCAGGTCAATAACTCTAACATCCATTCATTGTCCACCCAGTGCTGATGTCAGAAGATTGTCACTTTTGGATGTTATGATCTGAAAAATAAGGTGAACCTATCAACCATACATCTTTCTTCAACACTTCATCTGTCTTCCTGATGTGAATGTATCATGAAATTCTTAAATTTGAGTTACTTTTATCATTTATAATGAAATTGGATTATGGAATATTAAATCATGAAACCCTGGTAATTTTACAAAAAAAATCATACTTTAAATTGTAATAGTCATAATGAAAAGATTTGATGTGTTTGCAGAACCTTCCTTATTCTTAAGCATTCCTTTATTTAAAGTATAATTATTTCTTTTTCTCTATCGAGCTAATGTTTTTAATTTTACAGGTTATAGTATTTAAATAATGCATATTATACTTTTCAACAACCAATGAATTGCAGATGTAGGTGGGGGATAGTAGATTTACCCGAAACCTGTACATGTCTAGGCTGAGTGGGAATGGTTTGGAGGAATATTAAGTAGACAATAGAAGTGGATGTAGTAAGGATTGAGTGGAAAGGGATTATTGAAAACTGATAGAGAATAAAGTTTTGGGTAAGCAAGGTAAAGGTAAGAAAAGATGAGGCATATTGGACATAGTGAAGTAATAGTGAATTGAAGAATGGGTTATTGTATTGTAGGTTACAATTTTATGCGACATGATTGCCTAGCAGCTTTGGTGTCTTCCAAAAGCCCATCCTTGCACGTAAAGCAATTTTATTTTATTTCTTATTCGCATATTTTTTCTATACATTTCAAAATTTGAGGCAGGTCATTTAATAGTATGGAACAATGCTGGACAGTCCTCTCTTTCAATGTAAGTCAGCATAAAGAATCAAAATAATCCGTTGGTAGGTGAGGGTAGAGCTTACATGCTAGCCGTGTGAAATTCTCACATTAGGGGTAGGGGGACCAGTTCTTTCCCTGTACCACCTGTGATTTCCCAGCATAACCTGGTGGCCAAAAAATTGTTCACAGCTTGGGTGAAGTTGAGGGTGCCCAGAGGTGTCACCTGGAGTCAAACACAGGCCCTCTGGTTAGTAGCTCAGTGCTCTGCCCTATCACCTATCACTACCATGCCCCACATTTAGAATAGTTTTATATTATTTAGGATTCCTTAAATTGATATCGGGTGATATTGTGATAGAAAATTTATGCTTCCATACTGCATGTAAAAGAGAAAAAACAAGATGAAGTAGATGTGGACAGTTAAAAATTAACATAGAAATTTTCCCAGAAAATAAAAAGCTGGAATATTAAGGAGGCCATGATTCATCTAGAAAACAATTTATTTCGGTGGTATGGGAGTAGTAAGTAAATGTGGTGTTGTGAATATAGGCATTTTTGTTGGCATACATTTCATTACAAAATGCTGGTGGTAATAAAAAAGAATTGGGATTTTTGTAAATTAAAATTAGTATTCAATATTTGCGTGATTGTAAATGGAGATATCCACTTAGTTAAGAACAAATATATATCTTTTGGAATTATCTCGTGCATGATAAGATTACGGGCAATAAAAATTATTGTAAAATATAGTTTTCTTGCTTCCAACATAAGAGTACTTATTTATAAGCAATATCTTCTTTTGTATATTTTGGTCTTCGGTACAGAATTTACTCCCGGATAAAAGTTATTTGAACTTAAATGACGTATTTATTAAAGCTTATAGGCTTATATCTCAGCTTTTTACACAAGTACCCAGTACCTTTATGCCAACAATAAAATGGGTATTTATTTTTTGGGTAAGCCAGGTAAATCAAAACCTTCGGTTTAATACATTCGTATTCCTGACGGTGAAAAGTGCGATGTGTTCAGAGTTAAAGAAGTTGTCCCCGAGATGGCAGTAAGTGGCAATAAACGAAGTCTAGTGCGCTTGCCGCCATTGATTTACGCGGGACTTGAGTAGTTTCTGGAGATGAAGCCTTGAGTGGTCGCGGAGATAAAAAGGAATTATGCCGAAGAAATCAATAATTTAAGGTATTTTAATAACGTCACTATCACAGGGCAGTCACTTTTTTTCTATATTTACCACAGTTGTAGCACTTTTGAAATAGGAAATGTCACTTCTGTACTGTTTTGCCTATTTATTCCAACGAGTGTGGGACAGAAGTACTTCTTGTTTAGATACCCTGGAAGTTAACACCTTTGATGGATTAGCAAAATCCCGCCGAGTGAAAGTTATCAGCTTCGTTCATAATCAATTTAGATATGGACTAGACCATATTTCACCCACGTAGCAAAACTTCTGATTGAAATTTGGACACCGTTACGCTGTTCCGCCATTAAATGTAAATAATTATATATGTATGATTTGTAAAGCACAATTAGTGGTACATTCATTATTCCTTATAAATGCTTCTATTTAGGACCATTTCAGTATTTTAAGGAGCGTTCTGGTTTTTCTGTTTATCCTGCGGCATAATATTTTCCTTAGTTTAATTTTCGTCAATGCATTCATAGATTTTAATTGGTTATGAAGCTTACCTGTTCCTCAACGATGAAGAGGTTGAGTTTTGCAAGTTAATAAATCAACTTTCATGTGTATGTGAAGACAAATGCCATTAATGTTTTAAAGTAACTTATAGCTATACTTTTAAAACAAGTGGGTGTACTTTTCGAAACACTTATTTTAATTTCAAAACCCGTTTGTGAGTATAGTAAGTCAAGCGATATTCTTGCTTGGGTAGTATAAATACTGTATTTGGGATATAACATTTATAATTAAATTGCAATGTCAACAGTTATCTCATTCCTAGTTTCAACCCTTCAAATTTACCCCGAAGAAAGGTATTTATTTCAAAATTGAAATATTGTAGTATATTATTGGTTGTCGAAGAATTCTAAAATATCGGAAATGCGTACGCCGTATGAATAGCCTCTGATTGAACAATAAAAATGCGCGCCAAACCGACGAAACAGTTGGCGAATCGGCTGCTGAGGTAGCAGCACATTCGATGTTCTTCATCGCAGGACCAGTTTCTGCCCAGGCGTGGAAGCGGTGGAGCGGTGGAGGCCGAATGAGCAGCGCTGCGGCGGCAGACTTGACTCAGTCATAAGTGGGAGCTTTGTCCCGGAGGTGGTGGTCGTAGTGATAGCTGGTAGAAAGTGTGGTCCGTCGTGTTTTTGTGCTCCGTTCGAGTCAGCGTGCTTCGTAAGGCTCTGTAAACAGAGCTTTGCGATTGTATGATTGCGCGCTCAAGGAACAGCGTTTAATCTCGTCGCCATGGATATTAGAAGACGACGGGGAAGTACGCTGGTGGTAGCAGCCTTCTGGCTTTGCTGTGGCGCCAATGGGTTTAATCTTGAACCGAGGATCCCGATCATCAAGGTTGGCAAGAGTGGCTCTTACTTTGGGTTCTCCGTCGCCGAACACAAAGCGGTCAACGAAATCAACACCACCGTGACACATAACTGGTGAGTAGCATTTGTCCATTAACCAAAGACTGAGAGATTTAACCTGCTATTAATTTCTGGTACCTTTGTTAATATAGGTAATCTGCCGTCCTCATAATTATTTTTTCTCATGAAGTGGACAGGTAAAATTGATGACATTTTCAATCCTGTGTTTCTTGAAAATTCTCTATCGTTATTTTCGCACCGGAAAATAACGAATACTTCGTTATTAGTTTCACTTCAATTGTGTAACCGACTCCATTAATATTTTAGACGTTAGTATTTTTCATAATTGCTTTTATGGTATAAAAAATTGGTTACATGTTTTTTTATTTGGTGATAAACAATTTTGTATCATGCAACTCAAGTAGGAAACTGGATGTTCATGAAAGTTTCGTCTGTTCAGGCAGCGAGTTCCCAAAAATATTCATGATCACAGAGGAACCTGCTATCGTAATTTGAAATAGAGCGCCAGGTATTTATAGATAGATGTTATAGCTAGCTGTATAGTTGGTACAGCTACGAACTTCTTGTTTGTTTAAGATCGATGTGAAGAATTTGAAGATATTATTTGTGAATTCTTGGCTAACGTTTTTCATGTGGAGATTTTCTAAAATCATTAACCGGCTTTATGCCTTTCAGTAGATTTTTTGGAATGATGCATTATTTTTGCTCAAGAGTAAAGCGATTTGAGCTCTTAGAGATGATGCTATTTTAATAAATTGTGATTGAAACTTGAAAACATTTGGTGATATGGTCTTCGTTCAATGATATCAACAAATTGGCCCCACGATCTTATGGACCATATGTGGATACTAAGCGCACATCGTAAGCTATTGGGATCGACGATTCATATTTTTTTTAATATGATTTTTATTTCGTTTATATATGTTGATTAAAAAAATAAAAAGATGAGGTTAAAAACACAGAATTATTTCCATCAGTTTATTTTCAGTTATATTTCAATGACGCGGAATCTGCTTGTAATTTTTGATATTATTTTGAAGCTGTGATCAAAGCGTAACGTAAATTATAACTGGTGCCGAAGAGCTGAAATCGAGGTTATTCGTGGCTCTCACTAAAATTTGAAACTATGAACAGTATATATTTAAATTTTCAATTACCCTCTTGCATCTCTTGATTCAGTTCATCGAATCTCCCGCGCTGGAACGTGGTGGTAGCCGTTTACAGCGGAATCTTTCGATTGGTTTCGAGAGTCGAGAATGTGTTTCCATTCATTTTTATTGATACATTGCATTTGTGCGTGTTCTGTATCAGTATAACCTGTCCTTTTTAGTTTAACACCTATTAGAGGATTCACTTCCAGGAATTAATATTACGAACCATCTTCACAACAATTTCCTAGGATGCAACTTTCATGTCATAGCTGATGGTAAAATGAGACTCACATGAGAAAATTTGTGAAGTTAAATGCCTCAATATCAAACTGTAATGTCCATGTTTTGCTTTTCGGCACACGCTCAGGCTCACGGTGGTCGTGAGGGCCCGTCCCCCTCCTTCAATGCCCCCACCAAATGGAAATGCAGAAATATACAGTGCGAAAGTGTAGACTAGAATTCGAAGCAGAAATCGAATTTATTTCGCCATGCTTGATTATTTTTGTTTCATCTTTCACAAAGAGTGAACAAGTATTTCTTTTTTGAAATTTTTCATTTTTTTCTCTCCAGCCTAATACTCCCGTTTTCTTTCCGTGATCCCCCAAGAGCGGTTGTCTGGATACGCGTCTGTACCACCACCGATGAGGTTTATGATGGTGAAGTCCGAGGCGGAGATCTTTGTGTTTCTCATACTTCTGAAGAATTCCCGCCGAACGTAAATAGTGAGTGGCAGTCGGGATGTACCGTAGTTGAAATTTGTATTGAACCGGTGAATGAACGTCTTCTCATGAAAGGCAGCGGTGGATGTCGTGGGATAAGGCAGCGTTGCAGTCTCTCGGTGCTTCCCGGAATAGCAAACGTACGTCTTGCTACGACTGACCGATATCCTTCCCAGAAAACACGAACCGAGCGCAGCAAAAAAGTCCGAGCTGAGTGTATTCTGCTTTGAAGGGAGCTCTGCGTCATACTGTCCGTAGTGGATCCTAATGTCGATGCCATTGTAACCAAACTCCATATCTAGTTAGGTTGAGCGTAATCAGGGCCTCTATGCTAACTCATTTAATTTCCCCTTATGGTGGCCCTAATGATTCCCGCCTGCTTGGTTGTAACTAAATCGAATGTCGACCTTCCCGAAAGCCGCCTGCTCGTTGTCTTCCAGTTTAAATGAAAAAGAATGTTTGCGAAAAAAGTAAGTTTCCCATCACGTGGCCAGA
>LYUA01000486.1:1315683-1326662 GCA_002093875.1 Calopteryx splendens | reverse complement strand
CCCCCCCCCCCCCCACGAGCTCCTCAAGCATATGAATAAACATAGGGTGAGCCCATCTGCCTCAGTGAGGTAAGAAGCGGAGGAAAGGAAGTCCAAACTATGGTTGAGGAAACTATTTCGTGTGGTATCCTACTTAAAAGCCACCATTTCTGATTTTGAACTCTTTGGCTCGTTCTGCATTTTGACGTGATCACGGTAGATTGAAATTCAATTTATTTTTCGGTGTCTTTCCTGTTCATTTTTCCTTTTCATATTTAGTGCTTAACGTAACGTAATATCGTGACGTAAGTGCGTAAGTAACGTAATTGCGCGCATAGCATAACCCACAAAACATATTCAATGCTTACAAAATCGACACCCGCACCCACTCCTGCGAAATATTACATAAATGTATGTTCATGCATACAAAACCCTCAGTGGAGTTACTTAAACGATTTTTTTGTGGTCGATTCCTGTATTGGTCAATTGTTTTAGACCTGCAGTTTTTGTAAATATTTGTTCGTTTTTCAATTTCGTTACAGACGCATCAGGAAATGTTGCCCGTTTTTTCTATGAACGCACCTCTCCATTCTTGTTATGAAGGACTCTTGCGAACTGAAGTCAATTTCTGCTCAGGCGGAATCATGATAGTAAAAAAGGGACTTTTGGCGAAGATTGCAAGGTAGTTAGGCAAGGCAAGAATACATAAAATAAAACAACTCTATTATTAGCGCTGTTTTGAATAATTTCATATTCCTGTGCATTGGAGCCATCCATGGTAGGCTCTTGCCTCAGCTCTATGAACCACGGTACCTTCTTAACGGCTAACGTGAAATATAAAAACGCTGTTAATATTCATCAACCTCATTAGACTGAGCATCAGAGAATTATTTCTTCCTCGGAAGTATTTGGCCTTTTTTTGCACCCTTGGAGCGAACTGTGGTGAATGAAATGAAAATGGGAACTCATATAATCCACTCAGTGGCATAGCCTAGAAATTTAATTTTTTGGAAGGTACTGTTTATTGATAACAAAGGTACAAAGAATTTATGAAAAAATAGTCAAATGTGCTTCTGACAAGAAAGATGGAATTGTTAAAATCTGAACTAGAGTGGTGATTAGGCCATCCAGATAAAATAAATGGACTCCCACACTGCTAAATGGTTCGTTTGGTAAGTATTCGTTATACATATATATTCGTTTCATAATACGCAATACTCCATGTAATACTTATTTCAATATTAATTTTTTTCTCGGAACTTTTCGAAGTCTCAACGGTAAACATTCCAATAATTTGTATGCGTGCACCTTGTTGACAGCTATATTTTCTTTTTCCGAACTCACGTTAAAATAAATTATTGCTCCTTATTATCAACGATATACCCTGTAACTAGGGGGTGTAAGACCCCATATTGCGGGGGGTCCGAGCTTAAGAACACCCCAATAGTTTACACATTTAGTTTTGTATTTTGCAATAAACCCAAAGGTTGGTTTGAGAGGTGGAAGGTAGAGCTCTCTCATTACTAAACCTAGCGGGGTGTGAGATTCACACATCACGGGTAGGTTGGATCGAGTTCCTTTCCCTGTGCCGCTTGCGGTTTCCCAGGAAGATCTGGTGCCTGAAAAATCACGTAGATTTGGTGAAGCTGAGGATGCCCAAAGGTGTCACCTGTAATCGAACCCGGGCCCTCCAACTGGAAGGCCATTGCTTCACCCACCGGGCACCTCCTTGGTTGTATTAAAAATAATTTATTTTTTATAGCAATTTATTCATAATCACTTAACCGGCTCGTATATTTAAATGTGCCCATTTAGAAAACAGCTACTCAGATTTTTATATTTGCCATACTATGGTTTTTACTGGACCCACAACTTTAGGATAGGGGCCCTAGTTATTTTTTGTTTTGGGGTCTGGAAACCTAGCAACGCAGTTAGTTACCTGCGAGCTGCCAGTGAGGGTTTATGGCACGGGACGTTGGGACGTAATCCTTAATCATTTACCTTCATTTAGATGATTGTGATGTGTCCGCGATAGAAATAAAACCTAATTGGATTCCAGTTAAACTTTTTAATAATTGTTTTTGGGCTATCTAACTAAGCTTTCGTTATGATAACGAATTATCTGTGGGAATATAAGGGTGTGAAAAACCGTTCCATGCCCTTACTTTATTCTTGTGGTCTGATTTACCGAGCGACCATGGTATGATAAAATACCTCGTTATCAGAACTAACCTCAAGTGTCCTGCACCTTTCTAAAAATATTACTCTCGTTTGTTCTCTTCTGGAAATATTTCTATAGTAGCCTCGTCACAATTACTTTTCTAGTAGCAATTTTAGTCGAATCTTGCTGATCTTCTTTGACCTTTATCTGATTTTCTCCTGGTACCATATTCTATCCCAATAGACTTTTCGCATGTTCCACATGTGGCCTCACTGTGCAATATGGTAGTTTTCTCTCCTTTCCTTTTTTATTACATTTTTCCCACAACGCGTCTAGTGGAATCAAGCTTCTTTAATGCGGGGCTGCGGAAATGCCCTTCTTATATGTGCTCCCCATGACAGGTCGACTAAATTCTAAGGTTAATTTGTCCTACTCCCGCTCTATATTTAACGTGTTATGTTTTGTTTCTTTCCAAACTTTTATTTTTGTTTTCCCCCTTCTATAATTGTGTTTCAGGATTAATATTAATAAATAAGTAACCCCCTGCCACACTCCCACTTGACGGTTCACGCCACGTGATGGCATGATGTGGACGTGGTCTGTATCGTAGTAGGGGGCACTGGGGGGAGGCATGGGGTGGGCGTGAAATGGGCACGCCTAGCAGGAGGAGGGGGGAGCGCTCACGCTGTCCCCATCTTTCCTGGACACCGTCCAGAGTTTGTCCTCCCGCTGCGGACGGACGGGAGAGGCAGGGAAGGGCGTTCCCGCCACAGCGGCCCTGGTCCTACGGATCGCTCACCGTGATCAATTACGCATCCAATGCGATACACTTGGCGTGTGGCACTGGAAGGTTGCCAAGGAGTTTCGTGGTCCCGTCGCTGCGTGGATGGAGTCTTTCGAAAATTCTTTCGCCAGCACATAGTCAATCCGTAGTGTTTTGTGGATGGGTTAAAGAAAGGAGCCGATCAGTGCATCACAGACCAACGACCCTCCTGTTTCGCGCGAGAGGTTTAGGGAGGTTGAGGGGGCGATCGGGGATTCGAGGGATGGGTAATCGAGGATGGTTGTGTCATAAGGATTCACTGATTATTCTTTTACTTTTAAAATGTGGAGGAATCGGTTTACATGGTGGTTTTTAAGGTCTGGGGAACCCGCGGGAATGATTCGGGTTTCCTCAAAAAGCTGCGGTTTCAGGAATTTTTCATTGGATGCAAAATGCGTGTCGACGTATTTCATTTGCAAGAGTTTCTCGCCTGAACTTGCTGATATTATGCCGCTAGGTCATACCACCTATCTTATGAAAGAAGTTATTATTTTTAATTTTTAATTAATCGTCAGAAGGATTCAACTAGTGTTCGTTATTTAGTTACAAATTTATTTCTTCCGCGTGTCAAATGAATTGCGTGGCTTTTTCTATCGGAAAGGTTATATTTTTCGTGAATCTTTCACAAATTATTTCCTGCTTCACTTAAACAATAAAATTTTCCCAATAAAATTTTCCCCAGTTTCTTCTTTCGGTTATGGATGTCCTCACGTCCAACTGCACCAGACATTTATGTCAATTTTACATTTGTCGCGTAAATTCCTCTAGAATACTTCGGAATTAACACCTGACCACAGTCGCGGGCCGGCCAGGGTGTCAGCTTTACCCGATGGCAGGTGGGCCTCTGATGATTTAGGCGCAGTTGGCACTTGACGAAGCGGGCCCACTCGGCGTCCTGAGAGCCGAGAAAAATTTTAGCAAGAGAAAAATTTTAGATCAACTCGGATGTTTTTAAGTAATGCCATTCTGTAAATTGGTTAGTCTATCTGGAATTCTATGGCATCGAGTTTATTCCATCCAGGGATCGAAGTTACCGGAGAGCAGTAGCAAGATCTCATAAAGCCCCGGAGGGCCACCCACGTTTTTGTTCCATTTCTCTCTTCCAAGATCCCATCAACCCCTCGGGTCGGGTTTGTACGGCGTCTCGGACCACTCTCCCGCGTGTTTACGCCTTGAAGAGCGTCAAGGCAAAGGAGGATTGGCTTTCTGGGAAAGAGTGAGGGTGTGTGTGTATGGGGGGGGGGGCGAAAGCGTTGAAATGCTCGGGGTGGCAAGGCGTGCTTAGGATGCACTTGTGCCCCTTGACAGGTTATGCCGCCCCGACATCTCCCCCCTCCCCCCGAATGGGTGGTCAGCAAACGCGTCGAGTTCAGATCCAGCGGGAGAAGGCCTCGGTTTAAGTTTACATTTGTCGTGTCTGCGTTCCCAGGCGAACCTGCGGCACAGAGCAAGTTCACATGAAAGAAAAAACGATCCTTCTCGTTCAGGAACCCACGATTTGGGGTCTGCTGCGTGCACTCCTTTTGCAGCAGGTCGCCATGCCACCAAGAATATTCTTCTCGCGACCGAATATCAATTTAATATAATTGAAAAATTTAATAACAAAAAGCCGTGCATCAGTTAAGCAGACTCAGCCGATGATTTGTATACACATATATGTTTCATGTGGCCCATGGCTTACAGCGTAAGGAAGGCTCTATTGAAGCTGATCTGTATGCAGAACCTGATGAAACCTCAAGGTTTTTTATAGCTAAGATCACAAAACTCTCTTTCAACATAAGAAATTGTATATTGTTCAGTGTATAGAGAATAATATATACATTTGAATATGATTTGATTATTATTTAGTATGAAAACCCACGACATCAACTTGAAACTTCTTTCAAATTTGGAAACTCGCAAGTACCTAAATTTTCTGTTATCATATCTGCATATCTTTTCATTTATTAAATAATTTTCATTCTGATAGGAAATATATATTCGTTACAGATAGTACATTTATATTGTAAATATGATGCACAAATTAGTCAATTTGAATGCAAATTTGAACTTAGCTTTTGTGAACACTTTAAGTTCAGTAATTCAAGGCTACCAAAGTTTTTTTTGACTCCTCTTCTTAGGTACTCGTAGCAGTGCTGTTTAATATATCAGTCGACAGATATCAATTTTGATTCATCAATTTTCGACGGTGCACCAATCCGGAGGATGGAAAGTTAATGCAACAACAAATTTCATTAAATGTGTCCCATTCAAAACCAACTATTCATTTACATGACTATTATCTATTACTATCCGACTATTTATTTTAGAAACATAGACGTTAACTCTCAGTGAGTGGTCTCTCGAATAGGATAGAGCGGGGAACAATGAAATAAATGGCCTCAATTTCCCGACGTTTTAGCCAAGTGGCTAATGCCGTCGGTTACTGGTCGGAGGGCACCGTGTTCGCGTCCAGGGGTAACGCCTCCAGACAACCTTAGCAAAATCTATATTCATTTTTAAGTAAATAGAAATCGTACTGTGCTATAGAACAATTTTACTGTTGGTGCGACGAGTTTCCCCGTTTTCGATAATTTTCTGGATACCAGAACTTTTTGGTAAATCGCAAGGGATTTGTCCCTGTCATCACTTTTTCAACCGACCATTGGGACAGTGGCGGATTTTATTTCCCCGAGTAATTTGGATCCGAAAACATCCAAGTTCCACCCCACATCTACGGAGGGGTAGAGTTTGCGGATACGGCAAACATTTTTGCGCGGATTTGATGTTATATCGGGAGCGATGGACATTTTTGTTAATCCTACCGAATAATCTCTTTGGTCGTCGTCGAATGAGTGAAAGCTCAGCTGTTCCATTTTATCCGGAGGGGAGTATGGTGCGTAGGTGCATTATCTTTTTCGTGGATTTGGCGTCGCGTCGGGAATGATGGACGTAGTGAACGACTCGTCTTCGGGATGATGGGTGCATGTCAAAGATTTTCGGGAGGAAAAGAGTCGGGATAGGTTAACGAATGCCCCATCCCTGTCGCCCGACTCTTATTGTTAAGAGGTGAAAGACAGCCAGGAGGCCATTGAGAATGGTACAGGAGGGGGGGGACGGGTGCGTGTGAGATGGTGATGGTTGACCCTTTGAGTGGGAGATTGGGAGGCTCGGATGTGTTTGCGGTCTGGCCCGTCACAATTGCCCACTGTGGTGTGAGGTGGACCATTAGAGCGTGGGGGGAGGATGAGGGCACGCTGGAGGGAGGGTGAGGCGGCAGAGGGGCAAAGGGAAGGAAGATAGCTATTATTGTGACGTAGTCGTGGCCGATCTATTGTCGTAACGCTTAATAAACTAAACGCATTCAAATGAAATTCAAGCTTTGGCATTTGACTTCTATTTTCTCATTATAACCACGGCTGCGGTTGAAAACCACTCGCTCGTTGCGTTTTTTGTAGCACATTAAGTAACTATTGTTCAAAAGTAATAAAATGACCTCTTACATCCCTAGCCAACGAGTGAAGTGATACCGTGCATGACGAATGGTTGGTCACTCGTGTACAAAAATGATACATTTTATTTACCACAAGTCTTAATAATTATGGGTGTCAATTATCTGATTCCACTTAACTATCATCTGAGAACTGACAGGGGTGTGGGACATTTTGGTCATCGGTTGACCAACAATAAGTTGTGTGATCTCAATATGGTGAACATAACTTTCTCGGAATCGACAGAAGTATACTTACCCTTACTTTTTTCCCAAAGATTTCGGTCGGAACAGACATCCAGGGAAAAGGTTTTTATTGCATAAATGGTTGCATCGTCGTGGTTTATGCGGTATTCGCAAGGAACCGCTTTGGTGCGTGGTAGTGCACTTTTTTTTTGCAATCTTTTACTCACTCCGAGTTTATTTTTAATGCCCCAAGGGGGTTGAAATCATCACATTGACGCTCAAATTAATTTTAGTGCTTGTCGTTTTTTCCTCTCCTTTTCTCTCGTCATCCCCGGCAAAGTTCATCCTTCTATGGCCTTCGTAAAAGTGTTTTTCTTCCACCGCTTCTGCTTACAAATTCTCCTTGCATTTATTTATCTTGCTTCCTTATGGTTCCTTGTCATTGACCTCATCAATGTCATGGTGTCGCATGCGTTCGCTGTTAGCCTATCATTTTACTACTTTTAAATTCGAGGTCTTTATTTTAAAGCTAAGCTGAGAGCTTCCTGATTTTTTTCTACAGCCTGCTAGATGATAAGTTTTTACCTTCTCCCCACTAGTAATTTGAATGCACGGTGACTGTATTTCAGGCATTTTTTCTGGTTGGTAGCTGTCGTGCCTTAAGCTGTTTTTTGGTTTGGATGAAACATTCACTTTTCCGGGAATCCGTGAACAAAGAGAGGCTGACATATCTTGACCAAAAGTGGAGTTGACTTTAAATCGTTGAAGTGGAATGGCGTTGAATCGAACGTTTCATTTCTCCTCGTTTTTTATTCAATTTCCAAAGTGTGTTGGATAATATGGATTGATTAAAATGGACCTCATGTAATGAATGCTAAGGAGTTACTACCTTCGTTTTTACGCCTTGGTTCCTATAGATTTGGCAGTCTTTAGCAACTCTCCATAGCTTCCTTTCTAATAGTTTTCAATTTCCGGAAATTACTAAATTTATTAAAATTTGGCTATTTCTGTTTATAAGATCCATTTCCGAAGAAAGAAGGTGTAGTAGTTCCTCTATATCATTAAACCAGTGCATCTTTCACTATGTCGTTTAATGAAAGGTTCAACGATTCTTCTCTTTTAGCTTGGATTAATGATTAAGTTCGATGAATTGGTGTGTTTCATTAATGTAAAATATGAAAATTAGAAAAAATGAAATAAATATCTGTACCTATATAATCAGGCAGCATATACTGACAAACTTGATTCGATATGTGATTTTTGAGCTGATGGTTTTCATTAATGAATTCATAATTAGCTAATGTAACGGTGAAACGGAAAGTTATGGTTTGGACGAAGCCATATACGCAGCATTCCCGTAGTGATAAATTCAACACGTGAACGTAATTGTAAAGAATCGAAGAAGTCATCGAACTTTCATTGTGTAAGGCGCGTTGATAGAATTTCAAAATTTTTCTTTGATAGAAAAACTTGTGCTAGCATGAGAGTATTGTGATACAATTTATAGTAAAACATACATGCTTATCCTAAATAGTATTTAGTCTGATGTATTGTAACTTTTCGATTACTAGATACAATTAATTAACTTCGTCCTAACATAATTTTTTTAAGCAAGTCCAATACGCTGTTTCAGTTGTGGATGATCACTTAACAGTTAAATGTTGTTGTCTTATTCATACTTGTTACTATGTGTTTTTCATTGATAAAAAACTCATATTTTTCACTGACCAAATATATCTATTGGAGAAAGAACTAATTTTATTTAGCAAAAATTCTTACTGGGATAGTCATAATTTAGGAAAAGTTACCTTTCTTGGTTACCATCCTGGGTGTCGACATTTGTCTGTGTACGGTCACGCATTTTATTGTTAAATCATCAATACCTTAGAATTAAAATCTGAGTGTCCTTGATTATTTCATTAGTGCATACTGGTTTTAGTAGTAGATTATGCTAATTTGGGGGTCGCTGCTACCCACTGATTTGGGGGTCGCTGAGGCCACCAAGAAATATTGATGTGGCTAGAATATTTTGCTCCTCGAAGTCCAATTTTTGCTCTTTGTTTTTCTTTTTCCTTGTTCATGATATCCGTTTGATTCATTAAAATTTATGCAAATTACACTACGGTTCTACAATATCTATATTGCTATAGCTTATTTTTTTAATTAAGAATCTGGTACAATATACAAAAAATAAAACGGGGGGATGGACGGATGAGATCATAAGTCCGTTTTCCGTTGCTGGAAGTCTTTTCAGGGAAATGACTTCTCTGAGAACCGCTACGTAATACGAAGTCTCTTGCTGTTTTTTAAAAATATTGACGCTTTCTAAATACTAAAGTAATCACCAAGATTTAGACAATAAAAATAATTGTGGTCAATCCATCAACCAGTTTGCTCTAGCGTTGCTGAAACAAGAACTGTAAATAGGTACTATAATTTCTGCCACATCTGCGAGTACTGCATATTTTTAGCGCTACGCCTATTCAAGATAAGTCATTTTAAGTTCAGGCAGGCGTTGTGCACGGAATGTATAAACGGATTTTTTTCTCTCCGAACGAATCCATTGGTAGACTCCGCGTTCTGCTCTCTGGCCTCGGTATTTATGACTTCGGCTCACGATCGCTCAGTCTGTCGCTTGACTCCATAGTAATGAAAGGAAAACACTAAACAGGGTCTCAGCGGAAAGGAAGGGCATGGAGACGGAGATCATTAGCACTTCCCTATTCACCGTGGTATTTGAGGTATCCTTCAGTGAGAAAGCTGGAAGCTTCTCTCTTTGCTGGAAGGAAATCATAACAGTTAATTGCCAATGTCATGCAGTATTGTATGTGTATGCATAACCTAAAGCAAGGTAAGTGATAGGGAAAAAGGAATGGCTATCCTGTAATGTAGGTACATATAAGCATGTTGGTATCGCATAAATTTTCGCATGCACCTCGAATTCCATCTTTTCCATCTGAAAAATTTTTACTTTTCTCCTTTGGTCATGGTTTAGTTTTGCGTAGTTTCCTCGAAAGCAATATACCAAATTACGCTAGAAAATATTTAATTTTTCGATGTAAATCTTTTGGAAGTAATCCTTGTTGTGCTGTTGTGGAGATTTTGTTAGATGTATTCAAACGCAAAGTATAAACCCACGTATTTAGCATCAATTGAAATATACTGATATTTCGTTGCACTTCCCCTAATATAGCACTTCCTCGTTTTACTTCCTTTCCACTCAGTTTATATTTTTCCATTCTCCGCCGTACTCACACTTTAAATGCCTACTGTCTAAACTCGTCCTACTCCCTGAAAGACCCAGTTTAGGAAGCACACCACGCAACGATCCTCGTTGAAGTCTTCAATAATCTTTTCTTTACCTTTCTGCTCTAGTGTCTACGTAATTGATTCCGTCCTTTTTTCTAACGATTTTTTTGGCTGTAGCAATCTTCTTATTTCTAACGTCCTTACTTAAAGCATAGGTTAAATATTCCTTTCAACACATTTGAACCCTTCCAACCGATTTCACTTTTTCCGATGGCTACCGATTGCCAGAGTGCATTTCAGTTTTTTTTCAGGGAGTAATCAATAGCAAATGATTCTATTGTCATCCGCATTTTCTTCTCTCTCCTCCTTTTTTCCTAGCTCTTGCCCTCAAAGTCCTCTCGTCCGCTTTCTTCCTCGACTTCCGCCCAAGTGCTGCTCGCTTCTCGCTGCTCCTTCCTGCCACTCCGCGCCCGCCATCTTTGTTACGGTCTATGCAAATGAAAGTTGTGTCCCTCCCTCCTCTTGCCTTTACAGATGAGAAATCCGCCCGTGATGGCGATCGGCAAGAGGGAGGGATGAGGAGGCACGACTCGGGGGTGAGGGCGAATTTATGCAGACCATTGCCCTCTCGAGATGCTTATCTGCCCGTCAGTCCCTCCTCTCTCCCCGTTCGTTCTTTTTCTCCTTCCCTTCCATCTCTTTCCCTGTCCTCGCTCGCTTCACACCCGATTCTTATATTATCTCCCGTCAAGGTGTTGGTGAATATTTCGCGTCGTGAGAGTATGGAGTCATCAACATAGGATGCGGAGGCTTTTCGAATGCATACTTGTATGTTTTTTGATGCATCAAGTTTGAACTAATATAAAGTGATGTGCATACGAAAATTGGTATATTTTTGTATAATGGCTACTGACGCAACCCTCATTCATTTTTTTGTTTACCTAACACGGTGGTTTCTACTAGTAGCGGTATCAGATGGAGTAGGTGTAGTAGTAATCGGTGATAAGTATTTCTTTAATATTATATCAAAACAAAGCATTGAAAACTCTCTTTCAGGTGTATTGCATTGGTAATGGATTGTGGATCCGGCCAAAAACATATTTTAATCCGCA
>LYUA01000486.1:1082755-1093110 GCA_002093875.1 Calopteryx splendens | reverse complement strand
GGGGTTGGGGTTAGAGGGGAAGAAATGGGTGAAGTAGGGTGTGAACAGGGGAGGTCGCCACACGGTTTTAGGGGGGGTGTGCCTGAGGGAAGAGACAGAATGGGGATGGGAAAAGCCGATGAGTGCTTCCGCTCAATCCGGGCTCGTGCCCTAACAGGATTCCATGGAGGGATCCGAAGCGTTATGGGGAGGGAGGGAGAGGGTCATTGAAGAGAAAGATTTTTCCCCTTGATTTAATTTTTTCTCTGTATTCGTAAGTCCTCTTCGGGGTTCGATTTTTTTAATTCAGCTTAAGTGGGTTTGGGCGTTTGGGCTTTGAACCCCGGAAGGTAACTGTTGTGATAAACCATAAATCATTTCCTTCACGTGTTGATGACTTCTATGTAGTTAATAATTTCAGGGAATATTCGAGTAAGGTGCACTTGAACCTGAACCTGTCAGTTTCATTAAGTTACAACTACGAAAGTGGATTGAGCCCCTCGTTCTAGGTTTGATTTCGGCTGTCATTCAACATAACAATATATATTATGCCAGCGTAAAAGTATTTATTTTTCCTGGAGAAATAAAACTTCTCTTAAAAAAAATACGCTATAATTCACGACTGGTTTCGTTACATGGCAATATTATCAGGTGGATCTGATAATGTTACGATGTAGCGAAGTCGGTCGTGTACAATAGAGAGTCATTTTTTCTAGAAGTGCAGTTTTATTTCTCCAAGTCCATTAATGCAGGGGATCCTCAGAGAAAAGTCATCAATTGTTTCTTATAAAAGCATTGTTTGATTCAGTTAAGAAATATCTGAGTTTCGAGTTCCCGCCTGCGCAATAATAGTCATAAGCCAAACCACAATTGTGTAGCTCAGGAAACTTTATTTTGACCGGAAAAGAATTTTAAAGGAATTAGTTTCGCGTACACCTACAGTTTATATATGGGTTTTTACACCCTACTAGTAGTGGTAGTAATTTATGCTAAATGGCAGGAACTCCTGGATTGAAGCAAAAATTAAATATTCACATTTTCTTTGAGCCCCCGTTTATCATTTCTATTAGTATAGGTACCTACGTATTCAGAGCGTTAAAAAGTGGATTTTTTCTCAGGTGCCTGATCTGGGGAAATGCACTCCAGATGAATTAGTCTCAGTAGGTGCGTGCAAGATTATATGCTTACACTTTAAGGCAGAATTGATTCTAATGAGTCAACCAATCATTCATTTCATAACTGAAAAAAGAACTGTTTGAACTAGTGCAGAGTTGCAGTTCCAAACCTACTTACTGCGAATTTTTCTTTTTGAGTTATGTCCAAAACTGCTGTAATGCTTGTGATTGAATGTGATCAACTCTGCAGTCTTTTAGTTGCTGACCTAAAGAAGATCGTAGAAGACAGGGATAAAATTGGCGATGCCGTAACATAATTCGTCAGCTTATGCTTATGGTGGATGTTTTGAAAGTCGGAGGTAATATCTTCTGGTGCTGGCAGTGGTGGTGGATAATGTAATATTTTTACATTTTTTTAATCCAGAGTAATGAACAAAGTGTGATTTATAGAGTAAGGTGGTGGTTAGTGTGTATATTTATATATTTGCTTCGTAGATTGTAATATGGTGTTATTGCTGGTGTCTTCCTTAAATTTTGCACCATTCATTTCACTTAAAAGAATAAAACTTACCTATTTTCTTAAAAAATGGTCTAAATAAGAATATATATTTTGTATTCTAAACATTTAGCTTTACTTCTCTACCTTATTCCATTGCTCTTACGCTCTTTCCATGGCTCTGTAAAAGTATTATTGCTAAAAATCATTTTGATGACTTAGATTTCTTAATAATGCTCTCTTTCAGGCACTTCGTGATAATCACTTTTATTGCAAGCCACGGCCTAAATTAAAATGGCAGTAATACCCAAGATAAATTTTTTGAAACTATTATCATTATT
This sequence comes from Calopteryx splendens, assembly GCA_002093875.1. NCBI lineage: Eukaryota > Metazoa > Arthropoda > Insecta > Odonata > Calopterygidae > Calopteryx > Calopteryx splendens. The sequence continues at coordinate 1,091,179 of LYUA01000486.1, read as the reverse complement.
ATTCACGTCTTTTATCAAATTTATTTATGCTAATATGTGTACCACTTTAATATTCTTAAGCAGTTCTATAAAAAATCTCTTTTAGCACAATCTTTTAATGTGCACGCGTTGGCATAATTGGATACCTGTGCACACTTTAATTTCAAGCATTGTAAAATAATTTCGCCATTATTCCTCCTGCTGCCCGATTATATGCGATCAATACCAGCAAGAAGATATATCCGTTATGTAAGTGTGTATGTGTGTGGTCCGATCCGGGAGAGGCTGATTCACTTCCACGTTGTGACCCCAAAGACAATCAATTGGAAAAAAATGTCTTCTCCACCGCCTCTTTCTCCGCGTCATGCAACCTCAATTTATTTCCCTCGTGTAACGTACTCGATGTTGTCTCTGTGCTTTTGAAAGCCGATGTTTAGTGTACATAAGTAAAAATTTATCGTGAGTAGAATGTTGCTTACGTGAACTTTCCATTATCTCTTGCAGTGTTTAGTTCGAGTTTGATTACAGTATTTATCATAATTATCATTTGACTTTCATTTATGGATTACCTATGCTTTCTTTAATTACTGTTGTCGTATTAGAAGTAACATCTCATGTATTTTAGTCTATTTTCTTTAGTATTGTTTATTTCTTCAAATGTTAGAACTATTTGTGTAATGCATTTTTGAGGGGCTGGTGCAAAATCCATGTAGGTCCAGAAATATAGTTTATTAGAAAATGCGGCTCAACATTTTGAATTATGAGCTGCACATCTATTGAAATTGAGTTAAAATGCTGAAAAAGTGTTTTGTCAATGAAATATTCGAAATATTTCATGCTCAAAATTAACGACGCAAATTTGATCATAAGCAATGCGTTAAAAAGTATATGCCGTTCCCATTTTATGCTGAAAGTGACTAACATAAGTTTTGCACGGGCCCCATATTTCTCGTCAAACCCATCTCTGTATAATTCTAAACGAAATATGTCTGTGTTGATTATTTTTTAAGTACATAATTGCTGTTTTTCGTGCCCTTCCAGATCGAGGCGGCTACTATGGTACGTGTAAGTCAAGAGAGACTGAGTAACGTTCGGAGGTTATGTTTTTGCATGGTTTTGTTTTGTTACGTTTTTTTTTATTTGGTTCCCTTTTTGCGCTCTTCCATTGGCCGAATGCCGAAAGGCACAAATGATGTGAATCCACAGACGCAGTAGCTGTGGTTAAAGAATTCTGAAAAGAGTGAGAGAGAGAGAGAGACGGAGAGCGAGAATGAGATGTGTGTGAATTGTGTGGTCTCTGAATTGCCCCGAGGAACAAAGGAATGACGTGATCGGAAGATCCACGGGCACTTAATTATGCACTTAACATACCCACCCGCCGTTCCCCCTCCCCCGNGGGCACTTAATTATGCACTTAACATCCCCCCCCGCCGTTCCCCCTCCCCCGTTGAGCGTCATAGTCCCTAACTGGCCCAATTTCACCCCGTCGCCCTTAACCGCCATTTCGTCCTCACCATCCGTATCCAGCGGGGTGGAACCGGATGGGCTCGATCACCGACCAATTACTGGAAATTAGTTTATTGTATGCTCACTGCAACGAAACAGCGGGATGAGATAATTTTTAATGAGTCAGGTCTTCTAATTGCTTCCTTCCCCCGCCCTTGTTTTTTTTAAATCCCAAGCCCCTTCAAAGTAATGCCCTCCCTGTATTTTTTTACGGGTTTCACCGCTTCATCTTTTTCATGGGGGTCCCAATTCCCGTCGTGAGAAAATGAACTGAGGTAAACCAAAAGGCGTCTTTTTCAATTCAAATTTCTTTCGAGGATTGAGAGGAGGTTCTCTTTTCTTTAATGCTTCCTGTTGACTCGCCCCGCCCGTCAAGAGTACTCGTTGAAGATCCTTAAAATAGAACTGCCCATTAAGGAGGTGGGTGTCAGTGTTGCTTTAGAGCGGAGTTCTTAAGCGGTTTCCTTGTTCACACGGCTGTTTCGGGGTATATTCCGTTTTTTTTATTAAACTATCGACCGAAGTAGCACCTTTTTAAATAGGTACATCATCGTTGAGAAAACATGAATTTAAGTGCCTAAGAGAGGTTAGATTGAATTATTCAATAAACTACAATTTTGGTAAGATAATTTTCTGTTCGTTATCTTATATCATTTACAAAAATTATATTTTTACATCTATTCCGGGTTTCATTGCCAATTTTAACTCTCAACTTCATACGTTTCGGCTGTGGTATTCAGAAAATGTTTTAGCGTAAATGGTTTTTCTTCTTATATAGTGATCGGAGGATTCAATGTAAATCGAAGAGGTGACTACATACATACGCATGAGTTTAATTAGGAATCTATGAAATTAAGAGGAGAAGAACTAAATCGGGCTATCATCCACACTTTCTTGGAACAGTTGACTGGCGCAAGTGGTAGTCTATTTCAAAGTTTTTTCATTGGGGCCGAGCGTGTGACTCTGGTTTTGAGTAATGTGCTACTCCATGTAACTGCAGTGAAACATTTTGCGTAATGGTGTCATTTCTCTGACTCTTTCGTCGCACGTTTTTAATCCAATGACCTCATTAATGCTGAAATTCAACGAGAAAATCGAGTCCCAAACGTAGAAGCAACCAACGTATTTTGTGGATATCAATTCATGAATTGGGACAAAAATTTATAACATTCCTTAAGCTTCGTAGTTCCTCATCAGTGAGTAGCGCCCATATCTTTGGCATGGGTCATAGATAGCCATATTTTTCCTTTTGAACTTAATTGGCCTTCCGATCATCATCCATCGCCGGCCTGCGATCGTCGCGTTGGTTTTGCTCGTTGCTGAAGTCACAGTCGATTGAACGAGCCTTTAGGACGCCGAAAACAAATCGTCTCCTTAGATAATGGTTTTCGATTCGTTCCCAAGGCGAATCTTCCATCATTGACGGACGCTCACCCCCGCGTGAAAGAGTATTCCTAATCTTTTTTTAACGCTCACCCTGCGGCTCTTAACGAATGGGCACTCCGCAGGAAGCAAATACAATGTGTCATTTCGCGGGGTGGGGTGGGGGAGAAAAAAATGAGGAAGTTGATCATCACGACCGGGCCTATTCGGTAAGGGACGCGAGACGAATTCTCAAAAACTCCCGCGTCGAGACCTCCCACCGAACGGAACGAAAGGACGGAGCCCGCCGCTTGATGCTCGACACGTCTCCGGCGTACGGTCCCCTAGACCCGGCGAAAACAGTAAAGGGGCTTTCATTTCCCCATAAGGATTGACATAACACGTCCTCGGCTACACACGCTTCTTCCACCCTGCGAGGACGACCTTCGACCCCTCCCCCACCTCGCCTCCCCTTCCCCCTCCCCTCGCACACGATCTCTCTCGTCGTCGTTCGATCCCACCCACCTCCACCCACCCTCCCCATCCAACCGCCCCTACGCCCAAAATAGGGCCGTGCGATTCGAATGGATTATCGCAAATGACGGTACATCAGCATTGTGACGTTAATGGTCGACATCGCATTCGCATCACATTACACATCGCACTTAACTCAGGGGCTGTTCCATTTAGCATCTATACTGAATGCCGAATTGAATTTCAACCCTTTCAGGAACTCATGGATGTAATGGTACTGTATTGGATATTTATCGATCTATGTCGTCTGTCGGTTGATGACACCGACATGCATCGATATAAATGTTCTATGTCCTCATCACCTGCGTCGATATACTTTATATGGCGGGTGAATATTTGAAATGAAATATGGCGCTGCCCATGTTGTCACCCAATTGAGTAGATTAGGGAAATGAACCGACAGCTGAGGCCATTTGCGCGCTAGTGGTAGAGGAAGGAATTGCAGGGAATGGAAGAAGGGTGGAGAAAAACCCGGCGTCGACATTAGCCTACTCTTAACCAAAGGCCCAAAGGGGTCCATAGTTTAATGTCACATCCGACGGACTGAGTAGAACTTGAAATTCTTTCCAACAGCCTGGAGGTGTGCCAAATTGTGATGTGTCGATTACCATACGCGATGGTCATTTAGGATGTGAGATATTTCGTTTCTAAGCATCGAAGTGGTGAGGATAGAGATGGTTTACATCGAAAAACATTGGAAATCGTCGTCAGAGAGGAATATCGATTTTGTTCAACCAGAATCGAAGAGGGTGCGTAAGCGGGCATGCCTTAAAATATTATCAAGTGGCACTCGCATCCCTGATGTAAATGTGAAATGAGATGCGACTGTGATTTTTCCCATTTTCATCGCGACGTGGTTTTTCACAAATGCTCGTGTGCGAAATCCAATTCACGGAACGCACAGCCGTAGTCGCAGTTTTCCACATCTAGTACCCATGCCAACCCCCCCTTTCGCAAGGGACCGCACCTCCTCGCCTACCAACGAGCCTCACCCTCTCAATACTCCCGGTGTCGTGTCGTTCTTGTCTCGTGTGTATGTGTGTGTCGTCAAACCCTCTCCCGACTTGGTGGTGCCGAAGGTGTGCGAGTGAATGTCGACCCCCCCCTGACCGCGGAGAAGTGACTGACCGACCTCAGCCATCTGATTCGTCCCCCGGTGACGTGCCCGTCCTCTGCCGATACCTACCTGCATCTGGCACAACAGGGCGTTCCAGGTGCCGCGATGTATTTATTCGCTGGCTTGTTAACCACAATTCGTGTTTGACCTTTTCGAGTTCCCCGACGTAGCCCGCGGGGGAAACACACCGGATAAAAACTCGGCGACGGTCGCGAAGAGCATTTCGTCCTGAAGGGCCATTAGTTTCGTTTGGAAGAGGATTTTCCATGATTTTATTTCCGTCAAAATATATTGAGATGGGATAAAAAGGAAGCGTTTATCAATTAGATATCTTCTTCCGCCTAAGTGCGTGCATTAATTTGTCGTGACACGTGGAAAAAAAACATGATAAGCCCAGTCACGAGCTTTCAACAGAACATAGCAAAGGATTTGGGTAATTGGCCAGTATTTGAAGAGAGTCGTGGCCATGTAGAGTTCCTAGTTATTTAGGCCCCGAAGCTGAAAATGGTTGATCTTGGGGGAACTAGTTCGAGCGTAATATTTTTTTAAACTCCGATCTCTTCACGACGGAGGTCGAATTTTAACTCAGGTTTTATACGAATTCGAATGCATAAATTATCCTCTTTTTTATTATTAACGTTCACTTCAAAGCTTTTTTTCTCTTGATCAATGAATTCACGATTCATAAACAATGAGTGGAAAATTTTCAAGCTTAGTGCTAAAGTCATTCGAAAAATTTATCGTCCCATATTATCGCCAGAGAAATATTATTTACTTTCGATTCTAGAATCAAGTAATTCTTTTCATATTTGAAATAGTGTATGCCTAAGTTAGTAATGAGTTAATTAATATTTTGTATTTTGTTAGTATCCTATCGTCAGTTGACAAGTTAAAGAATCCATTTTCGTGATGGAATCACATTTTTTAATCCTGGAAAGTTATCAATTCATTCAGCCTAGCGTCAGTCGAAAAATAAACATCCCTCAGTCCACAGAGTGAGTACGTAGGTTTGAATGATTGAAATGTGTATGTGTACATATGTGTGAACCGTCTGTCAATTGTTTGTGGAATTGTTTTCTGCTTGCTTTCCTCCGCGCATGCTTGTGCTTGTTTGCATGGTGATGTTAAGACTTGATGTTTGTGCATAATTTTCTGTCCTCATACCTTCACGCTTAAGTCTTCCATTTCCCTTTGGGTGTTCGACAGTCTTTTTGTTTTCTTCCCTTCCGCCTTGCTTTTTGTTTGTCTTTTTTGTGGTGCGGATTGCATTTTCCTTATCCTAGTCCTCATTCCTAAATCCCCAACCTCCCACACGTCTAACCCGTTCAAATCGCCACTTCTGGTCTTACCTATAGGTCACCCAATTTACTTAAGAAATTATCCGTTCAATATTTTGTTTTTTTCCCTAAGCGTTACAAAGGCGCATAGCACCACTGAGAACAGAGCAGTTTCCATATTTATTACTTTAACAGAATGTAATAAAGATTTGATACTGCCGAAGTAGAGATATGAAATTTATACCTGATATTCAGTACAACATATTTCAGTTAACAGCGAGTGATTTATGATCATACCTTGTCCTTTGTTGTTACTTTTTGATCCAGTGAATATTCAGTGATACAGCGCAAGATACAGTGAAGCTGTCCCACATGGACACGCAATTTTACAGTTTTCATTATGATTTAATTCTTTTAAGATTGCTTAATCGTAACTGTGTATTTTAAAACGTGTTTCTTACTCTATGAGTGAACAAGTCAAACATTTTTAATGCCAATTTTTGGCTCTTTGAGTTTTCCCACGCACTAGAATGAAGTTTTTATTATTTAAACTACTAATTATCCCCCAATGGCATTGCCATTAAAATATGTTCCTGCCAATGTGTATATTTTAAAACTTAGAATTAATCAAACTAATTACCTTAAATCATGGTGCTGATTTTGTTTATATCCACTGACTCTATCGTGTTAAATTGTTTATTTACGCTGTTTTTTCTCCAAGCAATGCTTCGATGTTCACTATTTTGAGATTTACCGACATTTTTCGACGCGCGCACACACATTTATGTGCTACTGTGTGCGGTTGCATACATTTTTGACCTCATCCACTTTTATTCGCCCTTGCACTCATCGCTCTCATGGCCCTCTTAATTCTTTCCTGTTGTGTCTCGTTGCCTTCCTTTTCCTCGTCCCGAACGCATGAGCAGAGAGTAAAGAGCAGGTTACCTTACCTTTACTCTGCTGGCATCATGAGTCCGGGTCGCGTTGCCATTGGATTCGAGGAGAAACGGGATTCGATGATTCGACCCCTCTCCTCCGTCAAAGGAAGCGCACTGTGTAAATATCAGTTGTGACAATCAGCCACCCATTTAACCTCAATTCGCCCTGTTATGGACGTCCCATTACGTGTTTCGTTGGTCGCATGAAATCTCAACGGATTTTCATCTGTATCATGTGCCCATGCGCGCGTTGTCTCTACCAGCAACCGTGTGCACCGAGTGTACCTACAGCTGATATGAACATGCTGCTTTCCTGGGGTCGTTTTGTGTCCCTGGGAGAGAGAGAGTCCACTTCCCTTTCGGTCTGAGTGAATCACAAGAGAGAGCAAAATGAAAGTTTTGTATATAACGGAAAAAAATATAACTGCTTCAAAGTTTTTGTTGTTTGCTAATAATTTGTTAAAAGCATTCCGAGTGATGTAATCTACAAACGGGATGTTCATTTGAAATTGTTGATTGAGTGGAATACGATCCATTGTTTCGATGTAATTTGAACCGTCGAAGTAAGTTTGACGTCTAAAATCGGTCAAATATGAATTTAGTACTGCATGATGGGACATGGTTCGGAATGTAATATATTTTGGCTTTCGTGGTTTTCCATGCATGGTTTGTACGCACATTGTTGACTTCTAAGCACAACCCATGTCTCGGATTGTTTAGTACGAGTAAAATTAAACCCGTTTTGTTGCCATTGCTTTCGGAATGCGTTTAACTTCCTCCTGTGTGGATATTTTGCATTCGCTTCCACTGCAGACAAAACTAAAACGATGTGTCATACCGTTGTTTCTGCTTTCGGCGGTACTGTAAATAGGGGAGGAATGCTAATTTTCTCGTTCGCTATTCTGTGTGTTTATGCTCAAGCACTTGATTTCCAGAGAGCAATGAACACTTGACTGTTTTTGATGCGTTTATAAAATGAAAATGGTGTCGTGCCTTCTTTCTCATCAGTCGTTATTAAAGGATCCCTAAACATAATTTACTCAGTTTTCGGAGCTGATACGAGGATTTTTCCTTCGTGAAAATACGGAGAAGACGAATTTGGTATGGCACATAATCGAGACCTTTTTTTCCCAACCTTGTTGCCAATGTTCACAATTCATTTATGTAATTATTAGAAACCACTACGCCGCAGAAAAAATTTAAAAAAGGAATTTAATATAAAAGTGAAAATAAATTCATAAAAAAAGTAAAGAAATATCTCTGTTGTAGTGATGGTTGATTAATTAAATAAACTATAAATACTTTTATTTTAGTGAAAGTGAGTTCATCAAATAAACTATTGCTCTTACAGATGGAGTCGGTTGTAACATCACGATGAGGCGAGACTTATTGAAAAATAATTATATTCTGGATGATCTGACTTATTTCATTTTATCAGACGATGAGCCGTGTAAGTGTCACGGTTACTTATTGAAGTCTCCTGTGAAATGATTATTCTCCCAAGCCATAATGGAAATGACTCTCATCATAATGCATTATGTTTCCGGTGGCACGCACTCTTTGCCAAACTATGGCATCACCATGACGCACAATTCATCGTGAAAGATATGCACAGAAATGACAGTCATTCCGTGACTCAATGAGAGGTACCTTCAGGTGTTCATCGCTTACTCTGCAAAATCACGTGCTGTGCCTTGGTAATTTCCAATCT
>LYUA01000486.1:1067760-1078727 GCA_002093875.1 Calopteryx splendens | reverse complement strand
CCACCTACACCGTCGCCGCCGCTTCGCGAGAGAGAGAGAGAAGCTCCATCCTCCCATCGCATCCACCCCCTCCCGAGACTCTCGCGGCCGTCAACCCAAACTCATCTGCAGAACGTTCTCTTTTGGGTCCTCCTCCGTGCGACCGACCGACCGACACCTCACCTCCCCCCACTCCCGCGCGCCTTCTCCCACCGACACCCGCCGGCCTCCCTCGCCCGCCGCCGCGGGAGCAGACGTGGACTCGAAGGAGTTGTCGCCCCCCATGAGTGACGAGATCAAGGACGGCCAGTGGCTTGGGGTCACCGTTCGGAGCCGAGGCGTGGGTGGCAAAGTCTTGGTGAGTAATGTTCCCACCGTCATTCCTTTGGTCACGCCCACAAGCATGCACGACCACCCTATTATTTGCTTTTCAGACAGCCCGCCGTGCAGCGGTAGGTTTCCGAGAGTATGTGAAGAATATTGTGCACATATTGTGTGGTTCTCTGCAAAATTTCTGCACGAAATACACACATTCCCCCTCCCCCCCACTACTGTGTTTTTCATCCGATGTCTACTGTTATCTGTCATTATATCCACGTGCAATTTTTAATATTCATGGATTGTGTTGCCTGCACATAGGGGCAGGAGGGCGTAGCTCTGGAATTTCCTCCAAGATTTCCTCCAAGATTCCCGCCCTCTCCAAATATTCAGTCTACTTCTTATATGAACCCTTCGTTGGTGGAAGATCGATCTCTTAGGTTTACTTCAGCGTCTCCCAAATTATCGCCTGTTTGCCGTTTGCGTTTTGCAAAGGTTTTGTCAGAGGTCCGAGATATTATTTGCCATATAATTTAGTAGTTTTTTGGAATTAAAGAAAAATGTCATCCAAACTGCAGGTAAATAATGTTTTATAATCATTGTTTAACTAAAAAAGTAATAATATAATGAGCGAATGTGTTTATACGAAGATTGATATCAGCGGACGGAATATTTTCTGGTTTTGCGCATTATTTGGCGCTATTTACAATGAATATGTCTGGTTTCTAGTAGATTGTAAGGTCAATTTTTAAATTTCAAACCGGAACAGCCTCCGTGGGCCCAGTAAGGCTGATATGAATATTGGAGCAAACATGTTCTTGAAATACTGGTTTAGTTTCGGTCGAATCACCCTCCCTACCTCTGATGCCTACTCTAGTTCATTTCTTATGTTCTTATGATTGTGGATTGCATGAAATACCATTGCAACAAATTGGATTGTGAAAGCACTACTACTCGCATTCAACCATTTTTCAGAAATATTTTTTGGCAAACGATGACCAATTTCATAACAGCAAATATTAATTTAAATGTTGCTTCTTGAATAATACTTTCCCATAGGCTACGTCCTTGACGTGACATAAGGGCTTGAAACCTGCAACTGTAATGGTGAAATAAAATTATGGACCACATTCAATGACTTAATCTAACTTGACCTTATCCATTTCATTAAAAAAAAATTTTGTTGAAATTTTTTGTGCACTTTGGTCTTCCTGACATGTCTGTATAGTATTGCTCTATTTCAACAGGTATGTGCTCATCGGTACGTGAGAAGTGGTCAAGATTTCCAGTGGGGTCAAGGCTTATGTTACACCCTTAACCAGTACCTCGACCTTTTTGAAGCCGTGGAACCCTGTAAAGGGCGCCCGGTAAATCGGTAAGTATTACAAAAATTATTTTTTTTTAATCGGTTGATTTTTTGCGACAAGCGGCTTAGGGTAATGCTGAGATGGCCTTCGAGATATGCTACCTTTGGATTTGGTAACAAAGAATACGTCAAGCGCACCCATCGCTTAAGTAACTTCAGAATCGGCGATGCGCTGCGATCCTAATATAGTCCTATGATCTGCGATTATGGGTAGAGTAGTCAATTTCTATCAAGTAATTATTATGATTTTTCAAGAACATCATTAAAATATGGATGGGGACGTGGTAGCCCGTCGTGTAGAGCATTCGGTTTGTTACCGGAGGGTCTCGGGGTCACGTCCCAGTGACGATTTTGGGGAAACCCATCTAAAAATCCTAGTTATTCTATCTTCTGATTATTAGAACTTTATTGGAACTGAATGGAAATAGTGGCATAGGGGAAGGAATGGGGCCTGAATGAGTCGATTTCACGTACCTTTAAGGGGTTGTTCGAATCTCACCGGTCAAAACCAACCTTGGATTTAATTAATGTGTTCTAATGGAAATTTACAATTTTCTAGGTTTAGGAAATATCTAGTCAAGTGTTTTAGTGGTTCAATTGTGCTATAATTTATCATTTCAGAGCACCTTTTGGATATATCTTTTCTGTGGAAGGGAATTATTTGTAAAATACCTATTGTCTTTCAAAAGAATGGAGTAACTTTCTTAAGTTGGGGGTCTGTAATTTATTTATTATTTAAGCAATTATGTATGAAGACAATCGCTACATCATTATTTCCCCCACTTAGCATTCACTCTTTCTTTGATAGCTCAGTTTAAGTTTGCTTTCGCACGACGAAAATACAGCACATCTTCACAGCTGATGATATTATATGGTATTCCGATAGTTAATTAGGAGTCGTATGGTGGGGACTTCAAGCTGAGTACTCCGACCGTATAATCAAATTCCAGGTCATAGTTGTATATGCCTTTCGTGAAAGAGTAGACTAATGCCCACGCCGTATTTATCTCTTCTCTCCGATTCTTACCTTGTCCTAATTACCCGCCTATTCTAAAAGACTCCAATGACCTTAGCAGTCTGGCGCCTCCCAGAATAGCTACTCCTACGAGCAAATTTCATGGCAGTGGACACCCAGGCGCCACTGATTAGGTGGTTCTTTAAAAGAGAAAACTGAAAACAAGTGTTTCATTTTCGTTCACTTTTATATCAATGGAGTTTCGACAGATTTTCTTTTTCATATACATTTACCCTTAGAAATGGAATTGGTCATTGTACACCAATGACCAATTTATACCATACCATTTTATAATTTAAATAGAACATTTTTATAAGTGCAGAATTTTTTTTATCAAATGGCCATAGGTACCAGAAATTATGATTCATGAATTGTAAGTTTATTGCCGAATTTCACTTTATCAGGTTGGTAAAAAGTTTATATATATTTTTTATTGATACTCCTCATGGGTTTATTCTTATTAGAACTTGGAATTGGCCTTAAAAATATGGGAAAATATAGGCATTAGACAGCTCTATCCCTACAGTTTGCATGTCAGTGCTACTGTTCATACTTCGAAAAAACATATATAGCGTTTTTCCAATTTTCATTTGGCCATCTGGGAAGCATTTTTATCTTAGCAAAGATTGATGGCCAAACGCTGTTGCAAATATAAAACCAAATTCCCCATTCCTAAACTCTGGATAAACCAGGTCAGTTCAATTCGTTAGCCATTAGAACTGAAACTATTTTGAAAATGTCTGGGTCCACTTAACGGGAAATTGAAGAAAAATCGGAGGCCTGCCCAAGTATTAGCCATGTTCTTCATTGCATTAGTTGGGTGCATAAAAAAATGAGTAAATGTGTTCTCTAGAATGGGATGCACGATTTTAGCTTCGTCAAAAAATTCGCAATAAAACTTAGGACGCTAAGTCTTTTAGTTCAGTAATATGCAGTTTGATCTTCACTCTACCACTGAATAGGTATTTTAGCGATATTTAAATTGTTTTTACAGTAGGTGGCATTGATAATGATTTATCTAGATAGAAAAAATGATGAAGTCGTGCTAATGAAAGTAATGTTTTTCTCACTGCCTTGGCATATACTAATCTTATTTTATGATTTCACAGTCTAAGGATGCCTAACAGTGAACAATAATGGTGAACTATGGCAGGGATATCTAGGATATTTGGGGCGTGAAGTTCTCTAGATAAAATAAACCGATTGGATCCACAGTATGAATAATTCAATGCAGTGTAATTTTATATGTCACGCAAATTCAATCATGCACAGCAATGATTAATACTTTGTAGCTTTAGTATTTATTGAGGTAGACGAGGCATTTTGATTTTTTTTCCGTAGCTGGCTTGCAACTTAAGGTAGTGCTCAAATAACGAAACTCGACGGATGCAGCATCGAAAATTGGGACATCGGTTAATCCGAAGTGTGTGTACTTTATTTTATGACGGAATAAACCGAAACTGCCACTGCTGTCCTGATTGATGACATTTTTTTCATTCACAGAGCGCACGAACAATTTGGGTACTGCCAGGCGGGAACTTCAGGGGCTGTGGTTGATGACGACGTGGTAATTGGAACTCCTGGACCCCACACATGGCGGGGAACTGTTTTCGTCAAGAGTATGACAGATGTGTTCCTCGAGAGGGACAAGATGACTTATTTCGGACCTCTCCAAGAAGGAGCACCGGTAGACAAGTACAGCTACTTAGGTAAGAAGAAATGTGAGGCATTCTCACGTGAATCTTGGATCTTTCGCAGTGATGTCTGTAGAATTTGTATTAAATTGTACAACATTAAGTGTAAGGCTCATGGTCAATTCTAGTTTTTGATGATTGAGGATGGCACATTAATTAAGTCATCATTTTTATGCTGTGATCAGCGAAACCTTGAATAATTCATTGGTTATGCTTTTGAGGAGTAATATTTTAAATAAAACTAAAGTATGTAGTGGCGTCCTGCGATCAGATATTATAGCGTATCATTAGAAATCGGTTCTACGCTTCATCATGTTGATGGTTGCCTAGCATTGTAACATGGTCATAGTCGTGCGTCAATATATCGTAAATGATAAGGAGAAAAGTAATAATTCAATTTGTTATGTGTTAGATTAAGTCTAGAAATCAATATGCATTTCTTTTTGGTGGTGTTCAAAAATTATTTTTTAAATAAGCAAATATAATTTTTTCAAACATTGCATATACTTTTTTCACAATATTATTTTCCTAAAACTCATGGTGCTTAAATAAATGGCAAAGGAAATCTGGCTTCCTTCCTATCACGAATTTCTTTCACCGAAAGAAAAAATAAAGTTCACTCAACATAAAAAATACCCTATACTGAGACAGTATCGAGGAGTGAGATACTCGAGCGTATCGAGTGATATAATACGCAATACTTAAATTATGGTATCATGATGATTAATAGCTAAAATTTTACACTGTTCAGAGTAGCATCAAAAATGAACGGTGCTGAAAAATGATCAGCTGTGGACTCCGTGTTAAGTAATTTAATTTAGTTCCGAGTTTAGACTATGATCAGTCACACGTGTTGCCTGCATTCAAGGGGAATTTATTTGTTGCCTACATTCAAGGATAATGATTCGAATCCGATAAAAATACCACAAGAGTAGGGCAATGCCGAATGCAACAAAGAGTCAACATTTTTCTGTTTATTTTTTCCTTGAACTCAGAATAATTTCCACGTATTCTCAAATGAAATTTTCATACATACGTGATTCATTCTTTAAGAACCAAGTCAGCTAAGTTCAATGATATGCTGCCATGTAATGCATCCCTTTGCAATGAATCCAGTTGTTCAATGATATGAGTACCAAATATTGCCTGATATTGGGTTTAATACATCCTCGGAGTTAGAAGCATTACAAATATATGAAAACTATTACCTATAGCACTAGTAAAATACATCGTATGGTTCTGAGTCGGAATGAGGCTATTCCCCAAGGGGTTCTCCCGAAAATGGAGGGCCTGCAGAATTCCAAGAAACAAATCACAACTCATTTTCTCACTAGGAATAGGGATCCTAAATAAATTGGACCTTTTCTAATAATCTTATGTCTTGGATGAGGCGAATGTTCCCATGTGGAAAAGTAGCCCCAGCCAGGTGTTAAATTCCTCTCTGCTTAACTTCTTCAAATCCATTATTCTGGCCCTAGGTGATGGATTTAAAAAAAAAATGTTTTCTAAATTTCTCTCAGCCTCCATAAGAATCATCTTTAAAAAAACGGCAATTCTCCGGCAAATAGAAATAACCTTTCAGAATCCCGCAGGCAGGTAATTTGGGGGTCTTAATAATGGAATTTGTGGGATCAGTAGGCGAGGGTTAACAACCCAGGTTGCTGGGGGGTCTAATGGGATCTGTTACTGGGGTAGAGGGGTGGGTGGTGGTGAGGGTGAAAAAACTCATCTGAGGTTGTCCTCTCAGCATTCATGTTGGTATGGTTGTCTTTAGGAGTCAGGAATGAATTCCTCACTGGAATCTTCTTCATTGATGCTATTTCTTTTGGTGTCATTACAAGTTGCGTGGCTGCATCTCTTTTTTGCCTCTTTAAACGAAAGTTATTACATGCAAATACTTTTTAGTACCTAGTTAAATAATCTTCAAGTAAATAAAAATATGATAAGGCTTACCAGTAAGATCCATAGCGGAAGGTAATTTGTAGAGACCACATCTCCCCTAAATATATGTGAAAATCTTGTTTGCTTCTTAGGTGAAACATTTAATATATTTTATAAATAAAGTGGTAATTTTGTGAAACTGATAACTATCATCCCATCTCAGCATTTTTCTACACTTTTAATGTAATCACAATTCATTAAAACCATGAATAGATCTGCATACTGCTCTAAAAGCCACCACAAGAGTGTGTGGCAGGGGGTGTTAGGTCACCAGCCCTTAATGGCATTGAGTAATCCACCAACCCAATGCATGCATCCTACAATGAAGAAACTAGACAAAAAGTGTGATTTCCTTGAAAATTAGATGGAAAAGATAATTAATTTTCATTTAATTTTGTGGTATTTCACCTGCCTCGAATCAATTAATTAATGGTAATGATTGCATGCAATCTAATTACCATGATTGCCCATTCATTGCAGCACAATTTCAAATTAGCCATAGAAAGTATGAAATGCCTCAATTTTTACCAAGATGAATTCCTCTCTTTTTTCATTGTCTTTCACGGAAAAAATAATGATTTATTTCCCTTACAATTATGAAACCTTTCTAGAAACACAATGTTTTCCTTGCAGCATGTGCTTCATAGTAATACCTAATTTGGAGATAGCACATACCTTTTAACATGCTGATGCTTGCACATTCTCTTGTACAGGTATGTCTGTGGCTGCTGGCAATTTCTTTGGAAATGAGTCAGCATATGCTGGAGGAGCACCACGGTCCAATGGCACAGGACAAGTTATCCTTTTCACCAAAAAGAAATCAGTTACACAATTAATTGTGAAGTTAATCCTGAGTGGAGAATTATTTGCTTCTAGTTTTGGATATGAAGTAGCAGCGGCAGATGTAAACTGTGATAAGTGAGTAGTACCTGCAGTGATCTGGAAGCAGTTGCTTCACTAAATATGTTATAATGCCATACTAGCAGTTAATGAATTTAATCATCAGAATAACTATCCCAAGGTAATAATTGATGGGTTATTTACAAATGTTATTTGTTCATTGGGAGTTAGGAGAGACTAAATTGTTTGTCTTATTTTGTGTGAGTCGACGTTCAGGAAAGGTTTATTATGTAATGACATAGCTCAAGTACAAGAGAGATCCATAAGTGCATGCTCCCTCCATAGTATTTAGGCTAGAACAAACAATACAATGATGGAGCAACTTAATCAATCAAAAAAAAGGAATAAAATTTCATCAACCATACTCTACAAATTTTTACACAATTTCACATTTTTCTAAATTATTTGTTCCAAATATTTGGTTGCTTTTGATTAATCTAGTATCCCTTATCTGGAATTTATAGTTTTAATCCCTCAATTCTGATGCATTGTAGAATTCCAGATCTGATTGTTGGAGCTCCATTTTATCATGGGAAAGATGTTGGTGGAGCAATCTATGTCTATTTGAATAATCCTGAATACTGCTTGGATTGTGCGGAACCAGTAAAGATAACTGGAAAAAGAGAGTCCCGCTTTGGCTTTGCTATCACTTCCCTCGGAGACCTTGACATGAATGGTTGTGAAGATATTGCTGTTGGTGCACCCTACGAGGGCAATGGCACTGTTTACGTCTACTTGGGCTCCCCTAAAGGACTCATCACTGAACCCTCTCAAGTAAGCAGATGATCTCAGATTGTGCCTGATTAAGTTACATGTCCCTGACAACATGTCGTGTCAAAGGTGAAACATTTTTTCAAGTGTAAATATTCCATAAATTTTAAATTATAATATAAATATCTCTCCCATATTTCTAGGTCATACATTCTGAAGACTTACCAGGCAAAAAAGGTCCAATAACTTTTGGTCATTCCCTTAGTGGAGGAGTTGACTTGGATGAAAATGGGTACCCTGACCTACTTATTGGTGCATATGAAGATGACAAGGTGGTGCTAATACGTTCCAGACCAATTATTGGCATAAATATAAATATTGGAGATAGATATTTGAAAAACATAGATCCAGCGAAACCAGGTTGTGCTAGGTATCCAAATTCAAATTGGACTTGGTGAGTACCTATCTTTTAAGCTATTAGCATCAGTTGAAAATGTCTGTTAAATACTAGGGGATAACATTTATGTTTCCATATAGATATCATTTTATTGTTTTTCCAAGTAGCTAAGAAATAGCATTTAAACCCTGAAAACCTCATCAAGGAAAAATATTAGTCTTATTTGTCATAAATTTGATTTTTGTTATATCACAGTTTAATCATATATCAAGTAAATAAATAAAATCATACTTTCAAGATATAGGAACAAAAAATGTTTTAGGTGTGGAAATTTCTGTTGAATAAATGTGGCTAATTTGTTTGTTTTTTTCATCACTATTGCCCTCTTTCTTTTCATTTTTTAATTCATTTAGTTTCACCTTTGATGCCTGTTTCACCATTGAGTCAGCAACCAATGCACTCTTGAGCTCCAACCAGATATTGACACTGAAATATCATCTTGAAGCAGAAACATTTGCAGGACGAAAATTTTCCCGGGTTTGGTTAGGAGACAACTATGAAACCCGGCCTTCAGTTTTGGAGCGTCGCATTACTGCCTCATTGAGCCACTGCTCTACAGAAGTTGCATATCTTAAGGAAAGCACTCGGGACATACAATCACCAATTCAGTTCAAACTCACATACACGCTTGTACAGGAAGAGCCAAGAATTGAAAGTGAATATGGTCCTTTGCCTCCAATTGACCGTTATCCCATCTTGAACCAGCAGAAAGCAGCCCATGTTTTTGCAGCTACTTTCCAGAAAGACTGTGGCGATAATGATATTTGTGAATCTAACCTTGTTACAATTTCCTCATTAAATTTATCAAGAGGTAAGACTCTATATCTAATGTAAGACTATATTTCAAAATAAGACTTTCAATATACAATTTGGCCCATAATTCCCTGGACTTCAGTTGCTTTTGTTAGAGTGCTGGTACCTTCAACACCTGTTGGCCAGATTTAGAGGGAAGCATAAATTCTTGTTTTTATGATCCAAGTTTGTATTAGAATGTAGCAAAATCTCTAATCATACTTTATGCATCCTCTATCAAAGTGGAGTCAAATACTGTATTACTTTCATTTTGAATAATTCCCTAATTTTGAAGCTTGATTAGTGTGCATAATATTGTGAACCTGGGTGGGAGGATCTCTATAGGCTATTTAAAAAGAAGCAGAGAGGAATTTGGAAAGAAGTGAATGGAACGAGAGGGAATTTTTAGGTAGATACTACATCGCTTTTACCTCACAAATTGGGAAATGCTCATAGTATATAGTTACCTACCTATCTCTGACCTATTGTTACTAGTTTCTTGAGTCAGATACATATTTATTTAGTCCATATTCTGAACAGAAAGTTTATTAGTAAAACTGAAGGAGATATGCCAGTGGTGGTGGTGGCTTGTCCATTCCAAATAATATTTCCAACCTGTTTGATAGAAATTTTAAGTCCTGCTGAAAATAAATGCAGGTACATATTTTGACAGTAAATTACCTTTCTTTGTATTTACTGTATTATTGTGGATTTATATAACTCTGAGAGGATTCAATATTATGTAGAAATGCAAGATCAATCAATGGTAAATAAAAAATTATATTATTATTTCCATAGGCAAGGATGGAAGATGGGAACTGATGTTGGGACAGCTAAGGGAAATTGGTTTGAATGTTACAGTTCGGAATGATGGTGAATCTGCTTATGAAACACAGCTTTTTGTTACTCACCATCCCAACCTAAGCTACATTGGTCGAAAAACTGAGGTAAGAGCATTATAACTATGACACCTATGTAATATAGCCACAAAATATTGAGAGTTAGCTTAATGAATGTTAACTCTTCTTTTAAACTATCTCATAGACTTTAGAAGATAATTTCCAGAATGATATAATTAACCTATGTATTTATTATCAGTAAAACTTACTGTTAAGAACACTAATTTTCTTAATGATCAAGAGTTTATAAATGGGTTGGTGAAAAATATGTGAACGAGAGCAAGTAGTAAATCAGAGATTTCTTTGTATCTGCAGGATTAATTGGAGGAATATTTCTTTACCTCCAATAGCTCATAGGTCTTTAATGGAATGAAATACTTTAGGAAGGTTAACAGCATTAAAAATCAAAAATTACATATGAAAGTCTATGAGAGGCTTTAATTTTATTTCTTTTACAGGGGAAGCAGTTCCCATGTGACCCTTTCAATAAGACCACTGTCATATGCAGTATTGGTAATCCTTTCAAAAAAGGATCTTCTGGGAGTGTCCTCCTGCGATTCGATCCCAAAGGCTTGGATGACACCTCATCACTACTTGAGTTTGTTGTTCTAGTCAACTCAACATCTGATGATATAAATGATGAAGGACCAAAGACACTTCAGGCCTCTGTTGTTAAGAAAGCTGAGTTGTCGCTTAAGGGGTAAGAGATATATGGAGGATGATTCTATTACATGGGTTTTTGAATCAGTTTGATGTTGCTTTCATAGCAGATAGTTAAACGGTAAATTTATATGCAAGAAATAATTATTCATTAGCACTGTGCTCCAATGCATGATGTTACTTATCATCATCAGTATTTCAATCCTAAGATTGGTTTACTGCAGCTCTCCATTCT
>LYUA01000486.1:951110-971941 GCA_002093875.1 Calopteryx splendens | reverse complement strand
TGATGTAAAATTGTCATAATGTCTGAATATTATCGTAGGTTCAGTCACGGGGAAGAAGTGTGGCAGAGCTGCAGGTTTCTGGAGTGCAAGCATCATTTTGCCAACGTCCATATGATACCAGTGCCACTCTCAGTGTCCACAGCCTCTTGCTTGTGGATGCCCTCCAGACATTTGGTCCTGATTTTGAACTTCTTGTAGCCAGCCACAAACATGTTGGGTAAGTACTGTAGTCCAAATCGTGAGCATTAAATTTGAATAGTAATTTCTAACATGCATATATCTTGAAGTCCATTCTTGAATAATTTTACCTAGTTCATATATCAAGGGATCAATTCACATATTTAGCACATTCAACTCAGTGTGTCTCACCAGTGGGTTTAATATATATATATAGCTGCCCAATACACAACATTATTATTATTATTATAACATTTTTCTCCCCAATTCTGTCTTTTGGAAATGTAATAGAAATTTGTACCCTGGGTTGAATGTGTTAATTATTTTTTTTTAAACTTGATTTCAAGATAAAGACATGCACTACGCTAACTGGTTTTACTGAAAAAATCATTAGTAAGAAATATATTATTACATAAATAAAAAGTATTATCATGACCACATATGATCCAATATTAAAAATTTGCCTTAGCGGTGGATTATTTATCTCATCAATGTCTATACCTAATGGATGTTAGTTAGGTACCACGATGGTTTACTTGAGTTGCATTCTGATTCTCCGTTCATTAGAGGAAGTGCACTAGCTATCAATTGGAGAAATTGGGAGTAGTCAATTTCTCCAAAAATATCAGGAAAAGGACGAAATTTAAAAATGAGTCAAGAATATGTTATTTGAAATGGGAATTCCTGATGAGGATGATGTTCCTTTTAGTTTTGGGACTGTTTAGTGCTTGGTATAGGTCATCATGTGAGCTGCCCTGAAAAAAAAATCAAAACTCTGGGATGATCCACTTCATTTGAAAAAAGTGGCACGTGCAGTGATAGGGATTGATTTACCAAAAGTACATATTCAGATTCTAAATAATTCAGAGAAAAATCTGGAAAAAATTGGCATGTTTTTCAGAAAACATCGAGAATGGGATTTAATGAGTGGCCATACTTTAAGGGAGTTCAAATGTTTTGGAGCCTCATGACACCAAAGTGTTATTCCGTTTCTGCACCCCTCTTTCTCAAGAGGGGTGCAGAAATTCACTGACAGCTTTGACTGGAGCACTTCATGCAATAGATTCGAGTATGCATGCTTGCTCCAGGGCCGTGCAATGATAGCTTAGAAGAAAGTTGAAGAGAGAATCAGGGCAGTAACAAAGTGCCTTGTTGTAACTTGTTTGAAATGAGAGTCTGAATGCACCCTAGTTATCAAAACTACATTTAATTTTTCAATGAGCAATAACGTTAAAATGGAAACATAGGTTTTGAAAAACTTGGTACATATTTTGCAACATATATGTTATGAACTATTAAAAATTTTGTATTTTTTCATATTATGAGAAAAGCTGCCGATTTAAAAAATACACTGATATTTCAAGTAAAATCATGCATGTGAAAAGATGTGCCTTTAGCAATGACTTGTTGAGACCTAAGTTTCCTACTTGCAGATTATTAACAACATTAAATCTTGAATCATCATTTAAGCACAAAAATACCGCAGAGAATTTTAAAAAACATTAAAAATGGTAATTTTTCACCTTTAAAAACTGTTAATAGTGGAGAAAAAGAGATCATTGATTGAGTGGCTATCCCGTAGATATTTTCATTTGCCATTAATAACAAATTTGAAAAATTGTAGAACTACCAAAGCAGTGGGCAAGATTCATTCCTAGGAATTGAAACTTTGTTGCAGCGTGTGGCATGAGGGAGGAGGTCAATGAAAGTTATAAAATGTGTGATATAAGCAATAGACAACCTTAGAATGATTTTACCTCACTCAAACTCTTGTTAAATACCTGTGCATAAGTTTTTATAAAATGTACTTACTTACTGAAGAACTGTTCTTTTGATTACATAATAAATCTACCTGTATGAATTCCATATCACTGCTTACTCTATTATGCATTGCTTCTCATGGTTTGATTGATGAGAAAATATTTTTTATTGTCTTTATTTGTCTTTATTACCATTTATACTTTGAAGAAACTAATAGAAATTATATAACTTCTTCAGAATGGATAGCGTGAGTGGCAGCCTCAGGGATAGTGAACCAACATCTCCATCTTCTCCTGGTTCTCCAGATCCTCATCATGGGTACAAAGGTTCGGGCTTGCCACTAAACTGCACCTCACCTATTGCTCTGTCACAGGCATTGCACAGTATATCAAGCATCCCACCAATAAGTACTTTGCCACAGTCAACTTATAAAAGAGGTATTATGCTATGTTCTCACTGCTTATGTAGTTTTATACATTTTATTAACACTTGGTACTGCCAGTCTGTTTCGTGTGTAAACCTACCTGGTTTATACTTATATATACATATATATGTGTCAATTGCATTGCATGAACCTCATTTTATATAACATGACTACACCAGGAATTCTATTTTCTTGAATAACAGGACTGGGACTATATGAGTTTTTGCACAAAAAAAATTCAAAATTTTGTCTCATATAAATAGCCAAGATTAATATTTAGGGACTGGCTGAATTAAAAATTTTATCAAATCTCATCTTAGGAGATTAATATATTATAAAAAAGCTGTGTTTGGTGGGACAAGTTGCAGAAATGAAAACTTCCACTCATAAATATAGTCACACAACTGGTAAACATTCCTATGGCAATCTCTGTCTCTGTTTCTCTCACTATCTCTCTATCCTTTTGATCTCCAAGTAAGTTGGTATTTCATCCTTTTTTTCAAACTGGTTGCTAAAAATGCATATGTATGAGGAATATAAAGTGTATGTATATAGAAACGAAACTTATAAGGAGTATATACATATATGTAAATAAAATAAATCTATATAAGTACCTCAGTATTTCATGAATATTAGCAATTGCAATTAAATATTTTGTTGGAGAAATAAATGTCTACCGAAGATTGTGTAGTAATCATTGTAGATTTTTATTCGGGGAAACTTGTGCCAAGGTGGAGATGCCAAGCTCACATTGAGCAGGTCAGTCCTCATCCTTGCTGCTAATGTTTGTCATGACGAAACTACAACTTTGTCCCTGACACACATGATCAGTGATTGTTATAAATACAGAAGGCGCATGCAAGTGGCCGATGTAGAATACAGTGTAATACAATTTATGAGAGTAAGCAAGAGGAGCTCCCTCCACTGCCATGGATGAGTGTATGAGAGAGAGAGAGAAAGTGAGAGTGAGACAGTCAGTAGTTTGATGTTGGTTTTTCAAGTTGCACTAGGGGCATGCATGCTGTGCTCCAGGCATTCGCTTTCACAAATTTATTCCTCATTTGAGAAATCCGAGGCGTGCCGTAAGAAGTTTTCACTTCAATAAATGTTAAATCAAAATGCAGGGCAAAAACTGCTGAGTATAGAAATATTCAATCTCGAGGATGATTTTAAATTATCCACTTGTGCACATTGGTTGTGGGTTGTCAGGAGAACCCACCATTGGAAAACCTGACAATT
This sequence comes from Calopteryx splendens, assembly GCA_002093875.1. Lineage (NCBI taxonomy): Eukaryota > Metazoa > Arthropoda > Insecta > Odonata > Calopterygidae > Calopteryx > Calopteryx splendens. The sequence continues at coordinate 968,340 of LYUA01000486.1, read as the reverse complement.
GTCACTCAAAAGTGTGATATCATTCATTATAAAAGTGTCTAAATTTCATTGGTAATGTTTATAATGCCACAATCTCAATCTTGCACTGGCTTTATTCAATATGCTTTAAAATGTGGTTTCCACAGTTCAATTACTGTAATATTTTAAGCTTGGCAAAATGCTACTCCATCACAAATTTCCAAATAATCATGGAGTGACCTTCTAGATATAACAATTTTGGTGTATTATCGATTTGCAATTGACTTATATTTTTTAGGTAGCACAGTTTTCCATATACATAGATATTCCACTTCCTCTGCCTTTATTTTTTTGTAAGAAGTAAACCTTGGAGCTTTTTTTAATCACAGCTTTCAGCTAGAAAACTTAACAACTTGTACCATGCTTCTTTTAACATTTACTTAAAGAACAATTAAATTATATATTTTAGATATATAAAACCTTTTGTATTTCTGCTAAAATAGTTTACACATTTTGGCTGAATTGAAAATAATCCAATCTAAATTTTATTGCATATTTCTTTGTATGAGTCAAGATTTGAAGTTCAAAGAATTAAAAAACAACCATTGCCAATGTATATTCCGTGGTCAATGGTTAAAATGCTGAAATTTAGGTGAATTACTCTAATGTTTCCTAAATATACCTTTACAGGGGTTTAAGTGACTGCTATGTAGTTTAAATCAATTGATTCTAATGCAGTGAGTCCCCGACTTACACGATTTCAAGGTACACGATTCTGCAGATACACGGTTGGACAAAAATATAGCATCACCTATTGATATATGTAGGAAAACAAAAACGCCGGGAAAGTCGAGCATATTCCGTTAGTTCAATATCTGGTCAATAGATGGCATTCTTCATGTAGTATGTATCGTGTATATGAACACGCGAATGTATGGTACTTGATCCAGTGAATGAAACTCGATTACTTTTCGACATACACGGTTTTCAACTCACGGAAATTTTCAGAACGGATTAACCGTGTAAGTCGGGGACTTACTGTATTGGAGATTAATAAAAACCACAAGACAATTCCTAAGTTAAATACAGTGAAATGTCATTATGATGTCCATGTGAACATCATTTTTTTCTAGAATAATTTGGAAAGTGTTCCAAGAACTCATGTATAGATTACTGGAATTTCTTGGAGAATGAGTTTGTTTTCTTTTGAAAGTTTCATTGGGTTCTAGACTTTTTAATGTGGCAGGAAGTATTGCTATTATTGTATAATTTTATACCATAGTGATAAGGTGATGGCTGTTTAATTCACATCTTCACGGAAGGAGGTGAATGTTGGATCTTATTCTTGTTTTCATACCTAAGAATATCACAATATAATTTTTATTTTTTTAATTATTTGAAATCATTGAAAGTATGTACGGCAGATTCATGATTTACAGGGAATGAAAATGGTAAATACATAATTCTGTGGGCAAAAGGTTTAGCTTTGCTGAAATTGCCCATGTTTTGTACTGGAACGTCCAGCTCCACCCTGGAAAATAACAACATATGAAATAGTGTTTGAAAGTTGGAAAAATTGACTCTTCTTTGTACTTATGGCTAATGCCACTTCTCCAGAAATGTATTTGATTTAACACTTAGCTTATTTTAGTTGCCAGAGAATTAATATGATTATGTTATTTTAATGAATTCTTAAGCTCGATACACAAAAATAGAACTCTTTTCATAAATGTTAGATTGAAATTAAGTAATTTCACCATAGGCAGTATTTTCACATTAAAATTTTAACATTTTTTATGAACATTTAGAGCCAGTTTATTTTTAAGCAATCATCTTCTAGATCAGAGGTAGTATTTTTTACTCTGGCTTGTAAGTCCTCTGGATTTGATGCATGAATTAATAGACTGGTATGATCAGGAAAAAGTGTTAATCTTGTACAAAACTCACAATCTGGTAGACCATTTATGTAAATTAAGAACAAAAGTGGTCCAAGAACTGATCCTTGGGGGGCACCATAATTTACAGGCATTAGATTAGATTGAAAAACAGTATACATAACTATTTGTACTAAAATTGAAACATGAGACTTGCATTAGCTGAAGCCTTTCAGAGAGATATTAGGGTAGCGACTCATTTGCTTTGCCAGATATTCCATAATGACCCAACTTTTTAATAAAATACTTAGCTCAACAATATCAAAAGCTTTATTGAGATGTAGATAAATTCCCACTGTAGGGGTGTCCATCAGTTTGAGAACATGTGCTAAAAATTCTAAAGTAGCGAAATGATTTTTTTCTTAAATCCATATTGGTTGGGATTTATTAACAAGTGCTTATCCAAATAATCTAAGATATAATAATAAATTGTTATTTCAAGAATTTTGGGATATCCAGTGACAAGAATTAATGGCTTATATTTCAATACACCAGCCACATGACATTTTTAAAGTTTTAAGGAAAAGTACACAAACCAGAAATTCTGAGAAAAGTCAGGGAAATTTTGGCAACCGGGAAAAAACAGGAAAAGATCTGGTTTTCATAGAAAATTGGGGATTTTTTTTCCAAGTGATTCAAGGAAAAGAACTAATGCATTTCAAATATTATTTTTCCATTATGAACAATGAGTAGTTGCAAAAATTATTATTTATTTGAAAGAATAGCCATACGTGCAACCTATGTATATGCTATTGCATAAGATTATATGTAATAACATTATCTACTGCAAGTAGTTCGTATTATTTATCTTCAATGAAGTTTAATTTATTTTCACAAACCTTCATTTTAATGTTATTTTTATCTTAGCTTACTTGTTCAAATGAAGATTATCTAAGAAGGGGTTTAAATTTTCTGAGTGATTCCTTCTCTAGGCTCATTTTTTGTTTCTGCCAAAACCCTTCTGAATAACCTCGAGTCCGGTGTGACAATGTCAGGCAACACTACATTAGGAACATCTAAAACAAACTCCATCATATAATTGAAACACAGTTTTACTGCTAAACGAAATATGTTACAAAATAAACCTAGTAAAATAATAGTATTTGTATTTCATGATGGTTTTGGAAGCCTGGGAGTTTTGGAAAAACATGGAAAATTCAGGACATTTTTTGATTGGATTTTGCTGACAACCCTTTAAATAGCCAAGGGGATGTAGTTATTGCTGAGTGCTTGACAGGAGCAATGTGAATAAGGATGGAAGTATGGAATGAAGATTAGCCTTTTGAAAATCAAATTGATGAAATTCTCTAGAATTAGGAAGGCCAAGTTAAAGGGAAAGGAGACTAAGAGAGAAGTAGGAAGGAATTAACAGGTAGAGCAGTGCACATATTGGCAAAAAAGCATTTGCTGTATGTTGATTGATGAATTTAATTGCAAGATATAGGTAATTGATAACAGGTATGCTAAATCAAGTCATAAATAAATGATGAAGGCCAATACCACTTGTCTACCACTTGCCCCCCATGTAAAATTTGCACAATGTTTTTGGGCGAAAATAATTTTTGGAAATTTCACCAAAAAAAAATGCTGGTAAAATTTGGCAAAAAATATGATGTATTCAATATGGGAATAGTAACAGTGTATTTTGAAAATATTGGAATAGTATTCACCTGTTCCTCATGGAAAACCAGAGCCTTGACAGTTATAAAATTAAAAATTATTCTTAACTTAGCATCAATGATCTTTGTCACCAGAATGGTGTCAACATTGTCTTTTGTCTTCCTCTAGTCTCATATCCAAGATTCTAACACATCATATTTACATCCAGCTGCATGATTGGTGGCATCTTCCATGTCCCTTATAATCATTAGATTTTCGATAACACTGAATGAATGTAATCTTTTATAACTTTAATTTTGATAAGTTTTCCTAAAGAAACAATGAGTTATTAAATTATATGAATTGTGGATCTTAAACAAAAGCAATTGTCTTTCACAGCATGTAAACAGGACTAACTGCAGGATATGTATGTAGGTCAGTGAAGCAGAATATAAATCGTAGTAAATCTGGGGTGCCAAGCATTGGAAACGTCATAAAGTAATCTCGGCCTAGAATTTACTGGTTGTAGGTTTTTCATTTCAATGTAATCATTTTGGCCAGACTCTTTGTAGATGCTCACTTTGTGCTGATTATTTTGTTTTCTCTGTCATAATTGGTAACAATTTTGTAATTGTTTTGAATAGGCACAAACTTGAAAGTTTTAGGGAAGTTTTTGGACATGATTTTTCATTTGCTATAAATACAGTTGCAATGAGAGATCATCTTGTAAACCATGGATCCTCATGTAAGTAATGCACCTGATTTTTCAAAGATGATGCAAGAGAAAAACAGTTCTTATATATGGAGTAAAGCACTAAATGCATCCTAAACCTGCACTTTGAGCTAAGAGAATGAATGTAGATTGAAGGCTTTTGAAATGTGTGTATGAAGAAGAATTGATAAGATGAGTTGCAGGGGGAGTTGAGAGGGAAAGACTAATGGTGAAGTTTTAAATATAGTGGTTGAAGAGAAGAAGCCATTAGGTGAAATCTGAAGAAGGAAGAATGTTAGTTTAGTGGGCGTGGGGAAGGAAGAGAATAAACTTTTTGGACGTAGGTAGAAGGTATGTAGAACTGAAGAAGGAAATAAAGTAGGGCAAACAAGCCCTTACAATATGCAGTACATAATAGTTGTGAGAGACTCTCCAAAACCTACCTTTGATAGGTGGATTACCTTTATTTATTGAGTATGGTGGGCCAAAATGCAAATGATGAAATTAATAATTTGACACTTTCTTTTTTTCAAGAAAGAAAAATATTAGTTATATGTGGAAAAACCATAGAAATGACAATTCCATGAATTTAGATTAAATTTTTTGCTTGCCAGCAAGTAAAATGGAATATGTATATCTAATCAACTGCTGAATATGTATCTGTTTTCTGGTTATAGTGTGTTGTGCTTTCTTTGATATGACCATTTCAATGACTAAATGAGTACTTCTATCTCTTGTACCAATGTATTAAATAATTTAAACAACCTTTTGATTCTGCATTTGAATTTTAGGATGGTTCATCAGTGATTTCAGTTATCCAGCAAAACAATAAAGTTGTTTAGTCCACTCCAATCATCTTTGAGGAATAATTTGTATTTCTGGAAGTCAAATGAATGTTTCTTTGAGCACATGGGATAAGTCCAACTTTCACACTCTTAAGTGTGGAAGCACTAGGGCAAATGACTCTACCAATCACAGCCAAAAGATAAAATTGAGCTAAAATTGATGGAAATTGTGAATTGTTGAAGTTGTTATAATTTTATTACTGTGTAGTCTGATCTAATTTTTCAATATTTCAGCTGTTGGGATCCGCACCTTCAAGGGAAGTCACTCTTCTGTGGCCCCTTCTCCCCCTCAACTACCTGGTTGGCCTCCACCTTCAGGACCATTCCACCACTATGGGTCCAATTTCACTGCTGCAGAAGATTTAGAAGCCTTAATAACAGTGGAACTTATTCTTGTTAGCCACCTATGTCCTTCCAATGAAGGGAGTCAAGAAACACTGCAAATAGCTTCAATTCAGTTCAATAACTTGGACATAATTGGTATGTGTACTTTTATTTTTTTAAATTAATCTAAAAAATCACATTGTTTTTAAGTAGGTCAGTTTCATCAAAGAATTTAGAATTTACGGTATTGACCAGCATATAAGAGGCTGCAGTGTATAAGATGCACCCTCTTATTTATACACTTTTATAAGAAAAAATAATTTTATACATTTTTTTCATGAATTTTCATAATGATTTACTGTACTAATTTTATAGTTATTCATGTCTGCAAAAAATATAACTAGCATATAACCATGCTAGTTACATTTTCTCTGCCCGTTCCATGTTTTATGAACCTGTGTTTTCGTCTAGGCATATGTATTGGGTGTATGCATTTTATGCCTGTTACATTTTTTGTAGAAAAATATTGGCGTATTACATGCTGGTTTTTACGTCTATAAAAAATGTAATCGGTGCCGGTGGATTACCGATGCACAAGAGGCACCCCATATTTTAGATGTATTTTGAGGAGGAAAAAATGCATCCTCAATGCCGGAGAACACAGTAATTATTGTGATGTATTGCACCACGTACTTGTTTGCCTTCTTAGGAAACTATGCTAGTAAAAAAATCAAACTATTCTATAATTTTCAAAAGGATGACCCTTAACACCTTGAATGTGGTGTCATTAATTAATTAATTAATTAATTATAATTGCATTTGATGGAGCTATTATTTTTGTGGAGAACTATGACTAAGGTGTATGTCATCCACTTCACTGGAATAGCCCTTGTAACAGATAAAGGCATTGTTCGATTTGCACCATAGATGCATTTTGTGGCTAATGGTATCTATTTTCTTCTTTAATTTTGGGTATTTGCTATATTAACTTTTTAGCATCAAAATGAGAGGCCTGGAATTAGAACAGGGCAATCAATTCACATATTTGGGAGACATTTTTAATGAAAATAGGGAATAGAAGTAAGAGCATTGGGAGAAGAATTGTGCATGCTAAAGAAGCATTTGCCAAGAGATGGAGGTTGATGAACTGGAATATTTTAAAAGCAGCCAAGGAAATAGGAGTGAGATACGTAGGTTTGCATTTTAAGGTTCAGAAGCATGATATTTCTGAAGATAAGATGTGGGTAAATTTGAGGCTTTTGAGATTTGACTATGGAGAAGAATGGGAAAAATAAACTGAATGTAATGGAAGTTGTAGTGGACGATAAACAAATGGGGTTTATTTATGGTTGGGGTAGAAAGAAGAAATTGATCCTCTTTTTATTTACAGCTAATCAGGAAACCATCGTGGAACTCTTGGGGTTTACCAAAAGAGTTTTCCCAAAACTCAAGCCTCAGGTAAAACGCCAGCCTCAAGCTGAAGCATTTACATATGAAACAATGGAAAGAAGGAGAGAGAACTATGAAAACAATGGTAACGTATTTATTTTTTCTCAAATAAAGGATTTTTATTTTCAATATATATGTAGTAATCTATACACACAATTCTGTTAAACTTTGCATTAATTTAATTTCAAAGGTGAAATGACGACAACCAAAAGTATTGTGGTATACATATTTGTCATAATTTCACTTCTTATCAATTTCCAGAAATTCATCCTTGACTTGGTCAAAGATTTTCTGTGTGAAATTTTTGATAGACTTAAATGACTTAGAAAATATATTGGTTAATTTCAATACTAAGCTTAAAATTTTGTGTATAAGTTTTAAGTATCTATTACCAGATTGCCAATTAAGGGTTTTATGTCCCAGACTGCCATAATTTCCATTTCAACTAATTAGCAGGGTTTAATTCACCTAGACTGTTAAGTAAGAAACTCAAATTAAGTGTATCCTGAAGGTTGAGAATTACCTTCTCTTTAAATTGGTATTAAAGTCAAGCATATGCCGGAGGAATTCATTATCAGTTGTGGTGTAGAATCATGATTTAATCATCACACATTCATTTTTTGCAAAATAATTGCATAGGACTGCTCTTTTTATAAATCTGATCTTTTTATTATTCCAATATTATTTGTAATCTTATACTGTATTTTGATTCAATCCTTATTTCTGATTCCATGATAATTTTTTTACAGGTGCTAATCTTCCCTTCAATAGTTCATTGTACTCTCAAATTGGTGCCTCTTCAATTGGATCAACATTTCTTGGACCCATTACTACAAGGACTGAACTCACCTTTGATTTTCATCGCTTGAATGTCTTACTGTTAAGGGCAGTGGTGAAGGATAACACTATAGTTGGTAGAAAAATTGCTACTGCTACAATGACTGGAGCAAAGATCCAAGCTACTGTGGGTAGGAAATTTTTTTATCTCTAAAGCTTATTGGATTGTATGTTATTTACTTAGCATATTTTTGTTCAAAACTACTCATGTACACACATAAGTAATTTAAAATAGTGAGCCTATTCCTCATAGTAACTGTATTAATTCACTTTTGGTATTTTCCATGCATTTGAAAATTTATTTTATTAAAGTTGAAGGGAACAGGAAATTTTGTTTTCAGTTAGTACTTTCTGTCAGTATAGTAACACACACTCCTCTTTGCTCATCTGCATACATAATGAATAAAATGCTATTAATATTCTTTTTGCTAGCTGGCCTTTTTCTTCAAAATGGCTCTCCATAATTCAGCATTCAGCTTAGAGTTGGGAAATGTGTTCGGGGGCATGGTAACTTAGTGAATGCACAACACAATAGAAATGAGACAAACACTTTTTTATATTCCACAGTATTTATTGCAAATAACTTAATAATTGGCGTTGATAATGCATCATCATTAGAGTTGCATTGACATAGGTTTTTCGGTGTCTTGTTGCTATTTAAATACCAATATGTAATGAAATATTGAATATGCATGTGATGCACAAGCACCAGTTTAAGGTAAAATTGAATCAAAAAATGTACTAGCATATATACATGTGAAACTACCATATTTTTGACCTTATGGGCACATTTCCTTATTAAAAACTTAATTTGAAATTCACCTGCATCTTATTTTCCAGAGTAAAAATGTTTCCCAAGTCTTATGTATAAGTTCAATGCACTCTATACATCTTATGTAATTTTTAACTACTTTAACTTACGAGGTGATACCCAAAGTTGTTGAGAACTTCATTATTCCACCCAAACCAGCAGTAGTACGGGCATCTGCTACTAGGTGCCACTTAGTGTGTATTTCAGCTTCCAGGCCACTAAGAGGCGTCTTTGGCACATGAGTGACCATATTTCTTAGTTTTTGTTATGCCGTATTCTTCTCTTTTTGTGAATTCCTAAATGGCCGACGTGAAGGATTTAAGTTTATCTGCTTTAAGTTTTGTTGCAAGGTCTAGAATACTGCTGCTGAAATTCTCCAAAAGGAGGCTTTTCCTGAAAAAGCTCTAAGCTCTGCAAGAACATTTGGGGTCTGTGGAGGATGGGAAACATTTGGGCCTACCATCATCATGCACGACTCCAGAAACGATCATGACAATGCACAATGTGATCCTTGAGGATTGAAGGCAGACAATCCATGACATTTGCAATAGGGTTGGACTGCCATACAGGACATGTCAATGCATTCTAGCGGATGTTGCATGGAGAAATTGCAGTGAAGAGTGTCCCGAGACCATTGGGTTGAGGTGTGCAATGTGTTGCAGGCAAGCTGCCTGTTCAGAGTCATAACTGCCAATGAATCATGGGTGTATGATTTTGACCCTGGTATAAAGCAGCAATCTTCATGGTGGAAGGTATTTTGGAATTCGTAGACAGAGAAGAACATGGTGTTAGGAAAACAACAAAAACTAAGAAAAATGTGTGCTCAGGAAGATACCGCTAGTCAAACTGGCGACTGTAATGCACACCAAGTGACAATTAATGGTAGACGTTCATACTGCTACTGGTTTTGGTGAAATATTCAAATCAATGGAAATTTTGGGTAGCCTCATAACCTCAACCTTAAACATCGTATTATATGTAAATTTGGATGTTTTTGGATGGTCTTCTTAAGTTAATACTGGCAGGTTCTTTCATAAATGAATTTGAAAAATTAAAATTGCACTTGTAATTTTGAGTTTATTTGAATATTTTCCCCATGCAAATAATTGAAAGAGTTGACTTTTTTTACAATTTATAATACTGATTTGTGTGTATGAGGATCATAAAAGTGACATTCTACTTGATTACTTTAATTTGGTATTGTGTCGAGTTTTGTGAAATTTTCAGCTATACATTCTCTCTATACCTTCCAGGTTCAGACTTGGTTATACAAGGATCTTTGGGAGGGTTACAGGTATTAGATCTGACACCTGAGGGTGCTCGTCATCAACGAATTCTCAGCTTAGGCCACGATCCTCTCGCTGAGGAACACACAGCCTCTTCCCACCAACCCTCCCAAGCCCAACTTCATGAAAGCCTGCTTGCATCCTTAAGTGCTGGCATGTATACAATGGGTTATAACAAGACTGAAGAAATCCTTTCCAGTGATGAGATGGAAGATGTTAAAGCTTTTAGCTTTGAAATTTGTAGGCCTCTTGAGGATGAAGCTGGTAAATTTCTTTTTTCATATTTGAGGAATGAAACTTAACATGTTTTTACTTTAAGTTGCACTCCTATGTGTTATATCAGAAAAGGTAATGTTTTGGTTTAAATTTTGCATTAAAAAAATCCTCATGAAAATATAAAGGAAGATAACTTATCAACTTCTGTGCCAGACTGTAACATTCATATGTTTCCATGGATATAATTAGCAGTTATTATTATTTATTCAAACAAATACTTATATTTTTCCATGTGTGAACATCAGCATATCATTTAATTTGTCTTAATTACTGACTCATCCTTTGTCTATGATAGTATTGCAAATTATCCACATCTAGAGATCTTGCAGCTTTTCTATTACGACTAGAATGGTAGCTGTTAGTTTTGGGTATACTAGTTGTATTTAAATGTCAATTTTTTCTTTGATAATAGATGCTGCAGAAATCAAGTTACGAATGGCATCAGTATGGTATACCCACTCATCCTTGTTCCTTACCGAGCTTCATTCATGTGCCTCTGAATTTGAGCAATACTTGACTAATCTTGCAAGGTCAATAAGTACTGCAGCAGCTGAGATGGCTATTGGTTTGGTTCATTCCAGGTAAGTTTTCCAAACTAATTTTCTTGTGAACAGAGACTAGATGTGAAGATGATTCATGATATTAAGAAAATTATGTTGCTGAAATTCTTAGCCAGGCTATTTTTTACTTGAATATTATCATAATTTTCCAGTTGCTATATTCACCCATATTTTTTGAGTGAGATGTAGAAATATTATTATCACCATGCATAGTATGCACCTTGTTTTCAATCTTCCCACTTAAACCACCTCAGCTATTCTGATGCAACCTACCTAAGGCAGAGAACCTCCCCTTCTTCCTGTACATATGTTTATAAGCATATTATGTATACTGAAAATTAGATCTTTGTATTGTAGATATGAAGTCATTTCATCATTCCTACCACTCACTGACTTCACTAACAAAATACATGCAGGCCATGTTTCAAGGATAGAAATTGACTGTAGTACTACATTGTCTTTTTTATCAATTGTACTTCCCTGCTTTTGATGAACTAGCTCAAATAATATCACCACTGTTTTTTCCAAACAACTGGGTCTTCTAGCTAGGGAAATGATGTATTTCATCATGGAGTCTTTATAATAAGTATCAAGAGTAAGGGAAGGCCCAATTCAGCTCTCCTCATCTCCTCTTTAATAGCTCAAGGCTATCTATAAGGTCTGTCCAGAAAGTAATCTCCATTTGGCTATAAAAAAAGAACACACTAAAATACAAAAATTTTATCACAAGCACATTTTAAAGCACAAATTTTCCACTATTTGTATGCATAATTGCCATTTAAATTAAGGATTTATCATAGTGTTTAACCAGTTTGTAAATCCACTCTTCATAAAACTTTGCCACCAGTGATTGCAACCAGCCTCGAACAGCATCTTGAAGTTCTATATCATAATCAAAGCACTGGGACCCCAGCCATTTCTTCCGCTGCATAAACAGGTGAAAATCACTGTAAACCAAGTATGAACTATAGGGAGGATGGTTGAAAACATCCCATCAAAACTGTTGCAACAAATCTTGTTTGCCGAGCACAGTGGGGGCGAGCGTTATCATGCAAAAGCATGACACTTGAAGTCAACATTCCACAACGTTTATTCTGAATGGCTCGTTTCAGTTTTTTTTAAAGTCTCTCAATAGACATCAGAATTTATGGTTGTCCCTCATTCCATGAACTCCACAAGCAATGTTCCATTTGGGTCCCAAAAAATAGTTGCCACAACCTTTCTTGCAGACCAAGTTTGCCGGGCTTTCATTGGTTTGTTTGGTTAATCAGTATGACCCCACATCATTGACTGTTGTTTCATCATCTCAGTGTTTACGTACGATACCCAAGTTTCATCATCAGTCACAATTCTGTTGAGAAAGTCTCGCCCTTCTGCATCATACCGCATGTCATGGTCTAGGGCAGATCCCATTTGATGTGTTTTGTGGTTCTCGGTAAGCATTTTTGGTATCCCTTGTGGGTATACAAAACTTCCAAAGCTTTCCTAGCTCCTCTGTCACTCCCTCCTGCAAAAGTGGCTTTGAAACTTATGGAAACTGCTCAGACAGTTCAGAAATTGAATCACCTGTTTTCACACACTTTTTCATCAATTTTCTGACGAGTTCATTACTGAATACAGATGGCCAGCCACCCCTTCCCTCATTTTGAATGCTTGTTTTTTCACTTCTAATAATATCTTACCCACTGATGGATGACACCTTCACTCAATGCATTTTGCCCATAAACGCCACAAATTTCATGATGAATATTAGCTGCTGACATATTTTTTGCCACAAAATTTTGTATTACAGTGTGCACCTCTCATTTGGCTAGGTTTTCTATTGCAGCACTCATTTTGAAAGGTTGTACAAGGTGAAAAAACAGAAGTGTGACTACATTCTGTGACGTTTACATGTGAAGCATTCTTAAAAAACAGAAGTGTGACCTTCCCAAAAGATGGATTGGATGGAAGGTAATGAGCTGCTGAACACATTGCAATTTGAATCGCATCACTCCCTTCCACCACTTCCCATGTGGTGCTTGATAGAGGTTACTTTGTGGACAGCCCTTGTACTTAAATTATCAAAGTTACCTAGGTTTCCATCCTAAAAAATATATTGACACTTGTAGTTTTGTCATCAGTGAACTCATTTGAGGGCTGTGTTTGGGAGAAGGACCCTGGGATACATTTGGGAATATGGTATTCTATTTACCATTATTGTATTTTTTGGACTAAAATAACCTCCTAATTTTTTTCCCTCCACCTCCGGAGACCATTTTCTGCTTCCCTTCCACTGGTAGTAATTACAGCCTTTCTCGCTGTCTTCTATCAAATCCACTTCAAACATGAAAATTTGCATGGATCACAAATACTGCTATCATAAAAGTCATGTTTATGTAGTTAAGTGTGACAACCATCTTCAAGCATTAATAAAATAGCTAGGAAAAATACACAGTGAAGTTACATATGTAGTTCTACTGTAGTTTCAAAGCTTAAGACCTTGCTTATCACCTGACCTCCACCACAATTGTTGGAGTGACTATAGTCAAGTGAACCTTTAGGAAAATGGGTAATGCATTAAAAGTTTTCAGTACTTACATCTTCAATGATTTTGAGGTATACAATATATTTATGGGCCACAGGGACATTCATGGCCTGGAATTTCATTTTAGACATATTACAACATAAGCATTTGGATTGAATTTTGCATTGAATTTGAGGTTTAGCATAAGGATTTAAATGACAAAGTTTTATGTTTTAAATCATATGACTATTATTTTTAATTTTTTTATGTGTATAACATTTCTATTGTCATTCTTAAAAAGCAGTGTACAGTGTACAAAAAGTAGTACATTTGGTGCTATGCATAATATGCATCTCTTTGAAAATTCTTCGCAGAAAAAAATGTGAATTATGTATGGAAAATTAGTTTTTTCTTTGTTTAATTATATTTTAATTTAATTATCTTGTGTGCCAGTAAAACCTTTTCATTTTTGATTTTATCCATAAAATGGTGTTTGATTATTAATTATGACATGACTGCTGACATTCTGGAAGTACCTATTTCATTACAAATTGTCAAATATAATATCAGGGAGGCCAGGGTTTGATTTCTGGTTATGTCTCTGGACACTCCCAGCTTCACCCAAGCTTAGTGTTTTTTGGGTACCAGGTCTTACTGGGAACCACAGGTGGTACAGGGAAAGGAACTGGCCCCCATACCCTGATATGTGAATTCAACACACCGTTGGGCCTAGTAATGTGTCAGCTCTACCCTCACCTACCAAACCAACCTTCAGGTTGATTACTGTGATGGTTCACTGTGGCAATTGAACCTGTACTGTATATTTACTGCAAATTGATTGGTGGGTTTAAACTATTTATATCTAATACAATTTGTGAATCATTCATCTCTTTTCAGGGCGGATTCTCTTGCGCACAGTCTTTATACAAACACTCGCCTTGGCTCATCAATGATGGCCTTCCCAGAAATCTCTCCACGAAGAGCAAGCACAAGTAGTGGTACCATTGTTGGAATTTTGCATCATCGGCCAGTACCCCTGCGGCAAGCATCACTCTCTCACTCCTTGGAGATCTTGGACAGTGGAGGTGGAACAGACACCCCTGGAAATAACCCGTGGAGCAGAGGAAGTGGAACTCCACATACCCCTCACACTCCCCACACACCACATTCCCCTTTGGCCGATGATGACAACTCTGGGCTGCACATCAATGTCAAGTTAGTTTCAATGTATAATGCCTCCTCCTAAATTCTCCTCTTGAAGATAGAAATGGTCAAATAATTAGCAGTACTATGAATAAAGTAAAGATTTAATGGTATTTTGTAAATATATGTTTATATATTAGCATTAAGCTTAAGAGTTGATATTACTCTTTGCGTGTGAATAATATAACATGCACAAAAATTGCTAATATTTTCCCAAAAAAAATATTTAAGTACATAATTTATAAGTGATGGAGAAGTAGTCCTGGGGTAAAAACTGCCTTAAATTTATGTATGATAGTATGTTGGGCTGTTGGAACAATCCGATTATGTTACAGCCAGTGTTATCAAGAGTATAGCAGGTTTGTGAAACAATATTGATCATGCTTTTTTGTGACCTATTTCCTAAACATTGAACATAAGGTAAATTTATTCCATTTTATAAAAAAAAGGGAGTGGAAACTGGTGCAAAAAAGTTTATGCTAGGAACAAATGTATTTAATTTTTCAAAGATATTAGAAAAATAAACTTCTGAAATAATTACTCTTCTCCAATTGTTTTATAAAATCAAAATTATTGTCTCAAAGTCAGATTAGCCCAATCAGCAGTATTGAAATTTTTATTGTGTGTATACTTAGGGATAGTATTGGAAATTGCCAAATTTGTGGTAGTCAGACCAACTATCAACATGATCTGGCAAAGTTACCACTTCTAAAAGAATTTAAATACTCACATCTCAGGAAACTCTTTTGCATTTAACAACATATAAGAAGAGTTTTCTGTTGGAAATATCTGAAAAATGCTGGCTCAATTGACACTTTTCCAAAATAAGGTTCCTCATTAATTTTTGTTTACTTTTATCTGTTGGAAGTTATTTAATTATCTTCTGATTATTACTAGGTCTCTTCCCGTTTTATATAGGCTTTACTTTAGGAGTGAGTTAATAAACTTTATTAATTCAAAATTGGTGACTGTTATAATATCTCCTGACTTAAATTGTCAACAAATAAATCAGTGCACACAATACTAGAATTTGAGCTTGTGTAATCATTAAGATGGGTCATTCATTTACATTCATTGTGATCTGGCCTTTATGTTACCCATAAAATTAAGGGTCAGAATGGGCATCTTAGAATTATCAAAATCTGCATGGGGTGCATGTTTCAAATAAATTATTTTGTAATTTTTCCATGTTAAACTTTTAATCTAATTTCTTGAAAAATTATTTGAATAGGCTTGA
Organism: Calopteryx splendens; assembly: GCA_002093875.1. NCBI lineage: Eukaryota > Metazoa > Arthropoda > Insecta > Odonata > Calopterygidae > Calopteryx > Calopteryx splendens. Next base: position 952,803 of record LYUA01000486.1, on the reverse strand, counting down.
TATTCTTTTGGAAACTCCTGTCCTGGTTCTACCTCGTGCTCCTTCAAGTGCCGATGTCCTGGTAGCTCACTTAGGGAAGATAACTGTGCAAAATACCTGTGATAATACAATACTTGAAGAAAAGGATGAGTCTGCTCCGGGAAGTGAGGCATATCATGAAAGATTGAAGAGACGTGATGAGAAGGATGACATAGGTTTATGGGGAGGAAAGAAAGAATATTACTTTGTTGAAGTTCGTGATATGAATTTGTATTCTCTCAACATTGAGAATAGATGGCATCCCAAGGACACTACAGGCACTGATCATTCAGTTTTCTTGTAAGTTAATCTTTACTAATTTCATTAATGATTTCAGAGCCTATGAAATGACTAACATGGATACAAAATTTTCTAGTTCATCTTTCAAGCATATACATTGCATGTGGTAAGTATTGAATTTAAAAAATACTAAGAGAGTATTGTTCTACATTTTCCTATTCACTTAGAAAATTCAATAAAAATTAATTATACCTGTTGTATTGAATGTGCAGTAAATTTATTACTTCATAAAATTTGTTGGGAGCACTGCTCACAGTTTTTATAACATGTCTGCACATTGCTCATTGATTTTGGAGTTCTATTTAGCAATGGAATTATGTCTCTTTTACTTGTTCCTTGATTCTTAAACTTTTAAATAATTATTGTTCTATACCTTTTTTATTTGAAGATAGTATCTAATATTCTGATTCTGAAAACTTGAAAAAAGTAATCACATTAATGCACAAGCTGAGGAGGTCATTATTTCTTTTAGAAGGCTAAGAAACTAATTTAAATGTTTTAAATTCTAACAATTCACTACTCCTGTCCACTGCCCTGCACTGCACTGTTACTATTAAACATTTGATGATTTTAGTAATAAAAAAAATTTTTTTTTAAGTATTAAAAGTTCTTGTAGAGATTCTTGTGCAAAAGCTTCTAATGTCAATAAATCTGTTATATATCTTTTCACTTGAAGGCATTTCACAACTTATGACCTAGAATTTTTAATATTAAGTTTGAGTGTTTTTTAGTACATATTGATTGAATTGTATCTTTGAGTAATGCACTCAAGGTATTTAATGTATCAAGATTGGATTTAGTATAACATATATTTCTATTCCTTATGGTAAAATTGTGTCAAATGAAAACTTAACTATTGGAGGAATGATTGCAGAGGTATGCAATTAGAGTTCATATATATGTTCTGCCATGTGTAACACTTGCTTTGTTTTTTGTGCACTGCTGGTTGTAAACATCGAATAAATTTATTTGAACAGCCCTACATCTGACAGTGGTCTCAGGCGAGCAGAAGAATTATATGACTGTGGCAATGGTGAGGGCCACCCTATCCTCCATGACACTGTCATTCAGTTGGAAGTTGAGCGCCAGTCAGGCTGTCGGTTGATGCGTCACCATGAAAGTTTTCCCACCCTCCTCCTTCACCATGGTGGGGGAGGTACTCGAGAAGATCCAGCGTTGTCAGCTCCTACTGAATTCAAAGAGTCAGAACAGCAGGAAATAGTACAGGTAATATTAATTCTTCATATATATTTTGTCATGAGTGTAACCATAATTAAAAATAAAATCTATAAACTTATAAATCAAAACCCTTCACTTCAATACCTAATGAATATAATGCATAAGGTTTTCCAAAAATTCCCAGTGTTTAGCAGTC
>LYUA01000486.1:815842-826231 GCA_002093875.1 Calopteryx splendens | reverse complement strand
CTGTGCACCATTTTTTGGGTACCAGGTCATCCTGGGAAATCACAGGTGGTATAGGAAATTAGGAACTAGCCCCCCTACCCTGATGGGTAAATTTAACATGCCGTTGGGCTTAGTACTGGGTGAGCTTTACCCTCACCTACCAAACTGACCTTTGGGTTGATTACTGTAATTTTTTGATAGTCATGCGATCAACTTGTGCAAAAGAGTAGTGCATATCAACTTTTAAATCATGGCTGCAAAATATATCTTGTATTTGCACTGTTTTTCCTTTAATATTAATGTCTGGTCAAGTAGATTTTTTATGGATTTTTGGACTAAAGACTGCTGCACTTCTAAGCCCTTCGTAGCACAGCAGTAAATAACCTAAACATACTAATGAAAATAAACCATTTTCTAATCTGAATGCACACTTTCTATCCTCCTTCATTCCATCTATATGGAATGGTGTTCTGCTATAAAGGAAATATGAAATTTTGGCTTTTATAAAGTTGAAATTTTCTGATTTCACAGTAAAGTGTTACAAGCTTTTTATTTAAAAAAATGTTACAGGAATGAAACATATTGATTTTGTTGACTTTGGAAGTTGTTAGTTTAACCTGCCTAATCTCCTCAGCCCCTAAAGAGGTACTACCGTTCATCTCAATATTTTTCAATCAATTTTGATTTTAGGGAAGTAAGCTGTAAGGATGAAGAAGTCCAAGTGGACTGCTCATTCAATACAATGTCATGCCTTGGAGATGATAATGTTTCTTCTTTAAAAGTTGAGCCATCACCAAATGAAATTGTTATGGAAAAGAAAATGGAAGAGTGAATGATTTAAAAAACATTATTGTTTCAAAAAATCTATTAAAAATGAACATTTAAATGTTTGAGAATAATGAATAAAAATGGAGAAAACAGACATTCCCACTTTAAGGTTCTTAATGACATTTTGAATGTACTTTTACATGTGAATCAATTCATAGTTAATAGTTTTGTTGGTTTCAAAATGATTCACAAGAAAAAATTGTTTTTGTTAATGCTATTAAAGTATCATATATTGCGTTTAATCACATGCCAAGGCCTATTATTTCTATATCATATTATCCTATTATTAGCCTAATATTTCGTTTGTCACCAATTGATGCCTTTCATCATAATTTAAGATGTTTGATGGAAGCAGTTAAATCTCCCAACTACTAAAGAGGTACTACCATTCATCTCAATATTTTTCCATAAATTTTATTTGTATGGAAATACGCTGTAAGGATGAAGGAGTCTAAATGGATTACTTTTGGTTCCATACTGAAATTTACAAAAACAAAAATGTGAGGCATGCACTTTTATTTACAAAGTATTGATACCTTTCCTTATCATGCCTAATTTAAATGTCCATGCCTAATCCTATATTTTATTTGTTAATTTAATCTATTTATTAATTTATATTAATTTTGGAATCTGAAACCTTCGACTTTCCCCACCTACCTTTGGTTGGTCCTTTTGGTGCTTCCTATCTCTTTACCTACATTCCTAAAATACTTTGATAGCATATTATGTACAAAATGTATGTACATTAATACCTCTTTTTCCAGCCGTATAATTAAATAATGTGCATTAACGCGTATTTCATTTTCTTCGTTTTGGGCAATATTTAACCATTGTTACAAGACTACACATGCAATAAAAAAATCAACCTCTCGAGGCTGCATATTAGCTCATCAGAAGAAGATATTCAAATTGCCACCACAACTATAAGATCTATATATTATGTTAACGTCGAAATTTACTGCGAAAAAGCATGAGAAAACGAGAAACGGTAAACACGTGATTTAATATTATTTGTTTTTTTATTTTTTGAATTATCGGCTGGATATTGAGGGTGCAATTTTCCTCTAAAAAAATTAATAGCAGTGGTGGTGTGTAAAAATTTCTACTTACCCTTTTACGCGCTTGAAATTCTTAGTGAAAAATCGGCATCGGAATTTATGGATGTTTGTGCGTAGATGAACGTGAATCATATTCCGCCAAGACTCCCAGAATGTCTAGGGCATGCCTGACGTCACCTGGAATTCGACATCCCTCTGGAAACGGCCAATCCGATCGCAGGGAAGGGCACCTTTCTTTGGTAGGGTCCCCCCGTCAGTCTCACCTCCCTATCCGACCGGGGAGGTTGTTTCTTCTGCGAATCGTTCGTCGGAGAACAAGATTTTCGTCCTAAAGTAACTGTAACCGGAGATGATAATGAGCTTCCCAAACACCTTTTCGTACAAGTCGGCGAAAAGCATCGAAATCAGAAAGGTGAGCAAAAATTAAATTCGGTTTATTCAAACAACAATCTGTCGCTTAATTAAGTTTTTTATGTAGTTAAATATTAATACTGATTAACTCTTCCCTAGATCCGAAAACCTTTGATGGAAAAGAAGCGACGCGCAAGAATTAACAGCAGTCTAAATGAACTGAAGAAAATGATATTAAGCTACAGTACTACCATAAAAGAGGTGAGTTAATATCGAGATGACACTGGGTAAAATGTTTTATGTTCAGGGAAAGGAACTGGCCCCCCTACCTTGATGTGTGAATTTCACACCCCGTTAGAACTGACTGAGCTCTACCCTCACCTACTAAAGCAACCTTCGGGTTGATTACTGTGATTTGTTTCTTACATTGGAGCGTGTTCGATTGAAAAAATCTATTTTTTACCTTACTGTTTTGAGCATTTTAAGGTATAAGGACTATAAATGCAACTTTAATAATTGCTCTTCATCCAACCACTTATTCGTGGATACACCAGTTTAATTCATTTCCAGAATTTTTTATGTTACCTTCTAAGATGCACGTTTACGTCAGTGTAGAAAAAATAAGCTCTGTATTGAACCCATGAAGGAGCAATTAATATTTCACTTCTATTCTCGTGTGTCTGTCGTAGATGGAAATCACTTGGAGGTTACAGAATTAACCCTTTCAACTTTTCCAACTTTTCTAGGCTTTCTTTTTCTGAATACCCATAGCGGAGCAAGGTTCTAATATTTTACCTCGCCAACCCGTGAAGGAATTTCGTCTTTTTTGAAATTTTTTGAAATTAGTATTTTATTAGTATTTAATAGAAATTTTTTGCAGATTGTTCGGTTGATATGCTACACGCCTTGACTCTAAAGTAAAATAATTACTCGAAAGTTGTTCCGTTCTAAACTCCAGCTCCCCCAAGGAATTTTTACTCTCGTTCAGCTCTTTCTCTTCGAGGAATTAAGTATCTTAATAGGTTGTTATAAATCATTCAGCATGATATTTGCCCTTACTTTAAGGAAAAACACGGAATTTATTATGTTCGTAAATACGATACATTTTTCGTGTGTGGGAAATTGAGCACGGACTTGACACGAATATTGCGCGACATAGACTGGGTCCGAGTTTTTTCTTTTTCTTTCGTACGCACTTCATGGGTCTCCCTGAGTAAATCGGTGACGGGATTCCGATGAATGGCAGGCGTCGTCAGTTATAGAATGGACGATAAAAAATTTTCAAAGAGCTTATTACACATTGTTTCATTCAATATGTACGTGCGCCATGTAGTTTTGGAATAGTTGTGATGGTGTAAATCTTATTTTACTCTACGCAAATATTGATGTAAAATCCTTTTGACTCTAAGAAAATTAATTGATTTCGTTTCGTATACGAGGTAAGTGATTTCATTTATACGCCCTATTAAGCTTAGGATCAGAGATTTGTTTCGTGCGGTTACTTTTAATTTATTTCACGGTACAACTTTCTAAGCATCTAAAAGGTTTGTTATCGAAAAGTAAATCAATAGCTTCAATTTAATGGCTAATGCCTGCTGGTTCCAAAAGAACAAATGTTACTCAATAGCATCGTCAGAATAGTTGAATCAAGCCATCTCTGTATTTCACCCACCGATCTCCTTTCCTTCCCTGCCTAATTCGATGCATTACTTTTTCTTTCTTTCTCTTGCCTCACAAAACCTGTATGTTGAAGAACTACCCTTTCTTATATTTTCCTTTGTTAGCGCCAATGTTTTAGAGCATGTAAAATATGCCGCATTTCACATCGCAAAACTATCCGTAACACACTCATTGGTTTCATACAAAAGTTTTTCTTCAATGATATAAGTATAAATTAGTTACATTTTACCCACGCTTCTAGATATATAAGTGAAATTTATTTTTTATACAATAATTTATACAGTTATTTCGATTATCCTATGCAGCAAATAAACTGTAAATTTGTAACTATATGAAACTAACATTTATTACGTCACTATAGGTAACTTTGACGAGGCATTGGGTGTAAGGTCGCCGCCTTTTGTTAAAAAAAATAAAATAGAGAATGATTTACGGACGAAAACAAAGAATTAATAACAAGAAGTAGGTGATGGAAGACGCCATTGGAATGATACAAGGAGTAAAGAGATTGCTATGTTACAGGATAACTCGGAGTGTTGCTACAAACTAATCCTCAGGTTGATACCCGTAATGATGGTGAAGGAAAGATTAAAGATTCAGCAAAATTTCGCTTACGAATCGTTTTGATTGCGCATCGAAAGCGATATATCAAATTTGAAATGACAAATTTTATTATATCTCATGGAAATCTTATATAAAATACAGTTCCAATAGAAGCTATTACAGATTAAGTAATTTAAAATATTAAATTCCACTTTCGTCACGTTCTCGATGAATGACTGTGCTTTTAGGATAAAACTAAGCAATTGCGTTTCTAGAAGCCGTGTACGTGTAAAATATCTCGGGGTAAACATTGTGTGATAGAGAGCCAGGGACTCGATGAAAATGAAGGCGAAATCGTGAAATCTTGGTAATCACAGGAGGGTTGGTTACCCGAGATGGAAGTGGGGGCTATTTCAGTCTCAATATCGCCCCAATAAAGAGGGAGTAATTATTGCAAACAATGGTATCATTTTTCAGGATCCCCAACCAGCTAAATTGGAGAAGGCGGACATACTGGAAATGACGGTGAGGCACCTGCAGAGGCTGCATCAGCTCATGCTCCTGGATGGGAAGCGCACGGACGGGGCCGAGGGCTCCGATCGCTCCCCTGGGACGGAGTCCGAGGGGGGCAGGGATCCTTCGTGGGAATGGCGACGGGGGTCTGGCCTTTGTTGTTCGAGGTGCGGCGAGGAGGTCTTGAAAGGGGGCGAAGGAAAGTGCCCATCGAAAGGGGAGCGGTGGGATCCGCCCACTCCGGGTTCGGAAGAAAGGGCCGGGGGCGGGTGGGAGGGTAGGGGAGAGGTGGGCGGTGCGTTTGCGACTGCTCAATCCCAGCTCGAGTCCCTGCCGCCTGGCCTGTCGCGGAGGGCGGGGGGGGCCGTCGTCGCCGCGGCCCCATCGCCGCGCCGCGAGGGGTCCGAGGGTCGTCGGGTTTGGAGGCCGTGGCAAGTTGCGAGGAGTGCTCCCCCGAGGAGAGCGCCACCTAACGGCCGCGGTTGAGGGACGGGAAGAAACAAATATGTGATGCCTTACTTCCCGCAGTCGAAAGTTTACATAGGGAGGGATAACTTCTCACCAAAGGGCTTGAAGCAATTCGCACAATTCCCCAAAAATCCGTTTTGGGTTTGAGAACAACCCCTTTGTGCTTAAGCACACAAAAGTGGTCTCTTATCCTCCTTCCCTTTTCCTCTTGTAGTTTCCTTGATTCTTTATAAATTTACTGCAAATGAGAAGAAGCTGTATGCCAATTTTGCTGTGGGAATTTTCACCGAGGTTGGTTGCCCTATTATTCTGCGATAGTGTGCTGCAAATGATTTCAAATTTTTTTCTCAAAGCTGAGGTTTTGTTTGTTGTAGATAAATTTGAGGTATTTTTCAAGTATTTTTTTATTTCTCTGCATTAGGTATTGAATTCTGATAATATTTTATCAGTATACTCTTACTATACCGATTTTCATGTTCCTCGGCTCATCTATTTTGCTTCTCATGTCAACCTTGATTTTAATTTGAATGACTTTGTATTATACATGAATGAATTGTGAACTGCGACTGTATTTATTAGATTATCTACTCATTTCATCATACATGTTAATATCATTTGACATTTGCATCTATTGACTAGTTGAAATTATTTATGACTGTAAATATTATTTATAAGTTAAACAATAAATTAAAAGTGATAAAAAAATTGCATAAGAAATTATTTTTAAGTGAACATTACTCCTACAATACCACCAAAAGACTAGGTAGTTCACTATGCATTAATTGACCACCACGTGAGGATTAATCGGGCTCAATATTTATGCTCAGAATAACTCGGTCTGCTAACTCTGAAGCCATTGTCACCGTTTGTAGAAAGACTTGCCGTGGTCTGTTGTAGCTATTCATTTAAGAAACTCTGCGCTTCTTTGGAATTTCACTTTTTCTCGGTGGTACCATTACATATCCCCTTGACGGGCCTTACGAGGATCTCAAATAAGGGGTCATTTTTAGACTCTTTACTTAAGGATTTGTTTGTTACGTAATGCCATCAGTAGTGATGTAGGGGCGTGTGGGAACGAGCTCCCCGTCTACCGCCACGTCTAACGATTCATTGCGAGAAGACGTGCTCTCACTGCCGGAAATTTCGTAAGATCCGCTTCGAAGTAAGAAATGGGGCGTAACCGCCGAGCACAATAACGAAAGTGTCCGAGCTCTTCGGAAACCGGTAGCGCAACTTGTCTTTTGCGGTACACTAGGACGGATTTCTATCGACGATGTTTTAGTTATGCTCGTCCGTTGCCACGCCAGGAAGAACCTCTCCGTCTGCGTAGAATATGAAAATCGTCCATATGATTTTAAAGCAAAGGTCCGACATATGTTTCTACAAGCTATATCGAAAGTTAGGTTCTCCTTATTGAGGGAAAAGGATTTGGTAAAAATAATCAATCCATAAAAATTCACTTAGCCGAATTGATGGCATTTACGTTACCGTTTGTATCTCACGTAACGATATTGACAAAGCTCTTGTGATGGGGAGGTATAAAGAACTATATGCGATTTGATTTTTAATTTCAGATTCTCCTTTTCAGATCTTCTTAATTTCAGATCCTCCCTAATTCCCTTCTACGTGATAGATTGCCACCAATTACGCCGAAGTTGTTTAAATACCTAGTCATATGATGTGGATTGCCATATCAATGAAATTTATCTGTTGTAATGGTTACTTGGAGTCATTTACTCCTAAAATGTTTATTTGTTTAAAGTCTCTCGATTTATCTTCCTTTATATTAAAAGTTTAAACTTGGATAGTAGATGTGAAATTATCTTGGAAGAAAAAGATAAAGAGATAGATAAAATATAGATGAGATTTCGTTGAATTTTGTAGGGGTCCAAAAGGTGCAAGAATTTCAGGTCAATCGATCACTATTTTGTGCATAACAGTATAGGCATGTAGGTTGGCTTGATTGCTCGAAGTCTTAAAAGTGATCGTATGTATGTATGTATGCAAATGGACAACTAGTAAATTGTAGCGCACGGCTTGTGTGTCAAATATTTCCACTTTAATTAAAAATGTATTCACACAGAGATATCGAGTTTTTTAAATAGCTAATGGTTTGGGGAATAGCGAAAATTTTTATTATGCATTCTCAATCATGGATTTATCGAAGTTGTAAATAAGAAATAAAATCTCTACGAGAAGGTGAATTAATATTTGCGTAGTGAAATGTTACTTAGCTTCTGCATCACAGATATGTCGGTGTTCGTCATGGTGAGAAATAGTTTTATCCAAAATTTTCCATGTACACAATTCTCACTTGGACAAGGTTCGAAGTGTATTTCAACAACAGGCATCGTTGTGCCGTTGAGAGCGACTACAGAGGATTAACCCGGAAAAATACTCGATATCTGTCAGCAAACTATGTCTTTGTAATGGCCAATTAAATATTATTCATGAATTCCACATTTCATTAGTAGGACCTTAATATGAAACTGCAAATGTGAAATAAATTGAAACGGGGATTTATTTTTGCGTCATTATCAGTATAACGATACTTCGAGGTGGGGGTTGAATAATTGGTTTCAGGAGTGGATCGCTACAAAATGCCACTATGGAAAAATTACCTCTTGTTACTTTTCTTGAAAACCGGCTATAACCACTACCAGGTTTCTCTTTGGTTGAATATATCTTTTGCCTACAAAACCCCAAATAACCATCCTCCTTGGTGAAATTTTCAGGGATATTAAATTAATTCCTTTCCTAATAATTGAATGAATACACTTTGCTTTTTATATAGCCTTCAGATTTTAATTACACCGCCACTTCTTTTAGGGCTCGGTTGTTTCACTTCTTGTCGCAATGCTTTCGTGTGTCATACGTTAATACCTTGAAATATCTCATTAATTGATCATTGAAATAGGAAGGATTTAAATGCTACATTTAATTAAGGGTCTAAATTCTGTGGTCAATAATAGCGGTTAGCGCAAAGTCATGATGATGTGTAGTTGGTTTGCTGATCCATCCTTATCGGTTCATTCTAATCGGGTACGTGTTCGAAAGACCGTTCACCTGTTTGATCTCTTGCATCCACATTTTGATGTGTTTTATGGTATTTTTCTTTGATTGTTCAATTTTCTTTTAGGTCCTTTATTTTATTACCCAGCTTAGCCCTCGTAGAGCCTAAACCACAATCACTGCGAGTGGGTACTAAGTTTTGGTGAAGGTTGAATCTTGAGAAGCTAGAAAGGAGAAAGGCTGGAAGAGTTGAAACTTGTTGTAGTAAGTCTCACATTTTCTTCAAGCTACAGGTCCATTTACAATTCCTTGTATTATGATCGAGCAGAAAGTAAAGACTATTAATTTGTAACAGCGCTTATCACCGGTCTACATTTCACATGCTGTAATTTAGAAAGTCTTGTGTTGCGTTTACGAATTTTTGAGGACATGTAAATTGACTAGTAGGTTAAAGAAAGGGGCCCCTGAAGTGAGGAGGAAAAGGGTTGTCTCGGCTAACACTTGCTTCTCGTGGGAATTACGCCGTTCCAGGACCCAGGGTCACCCCGGCCCCAAGACGAGTCCTCGTTCTTCTAAGAACCGGAAGCTTTCTTGAAGGGGCAGGTCACGCCCACCTTGTCTCGCCCCGCCGTTGTGAACGTTTTTCCGTTGGCCCTCCGCAGGTACTTCGCCAAGATTTTTCAATTTGGAGGGAGTTGATGAAATGTGATCTTGTAGGGACGAGGTCGGACTGAAAAGGGCATTCAAATCTAAAAGACGTTGGAGCTCAACGGAATTTCTGCGTTTTGTTTTCTCAGGGAAGCACTTTGTGAGAGAGCACCCTCTGCACCTGATGTAACGAACTGAGGTTGGAACCCGACGGTTTGGATTTGAAATGCTTGAAAGGTGTTCTAGCATTCATGTAAACCTACTCGGGGCAGTTTGGGTCGTGACTACTTGTGGTTTTGGAAGAGATATGTGTATCGAATGTAAACCGAATTATTTGCCTTAATCGTGAGTATTTAACGAATGGTGGAATTCAATTTCGTTTGAGTTAAATCAACGTCAAGGGCATGCATAAATTTTTCTTTTGAAGTTCCGAAATGGAACTTCATTTTTATATATCTATAATGAATAAACTTAAAGAATGTGCCTATTATTTCAATCAGGGGCCGTTTTAATTCTTTGTTAGGTTTTGGGGAAGAAAGGCAGCGTGGGCCTCAGGAGTGAAATGAGATAAAAAATACACCTAATTTGCAGACTCAATTTGAAAATTATTGATAATTAAAATTATAATGTCAAACTTCCTGCTAATTTAATAATTTCAATAGAAACTGAAATTCTATAGTCGAAATTTTCCTATTGAATTGATTCGGTTTATTGAATTAAAATTATTGAATGTACAGAGAAAGCCTTTCTGGAGTTAAACTGAAGTAATTCTTAATTCACATTCAATGATGCTCAATAAAGTAATGATACTGAGTGCTAACTAATTTTCATCGTAAATTTCCTTCTCTTTTAATAATATCGTCCCAACCACAAATTCCGTACTAATTTTGGCCTAAAAAGATGTCAGTATATTGCTTCCTAACGTATCTTTCGCTCGAATTTTCGAGGTTTGGCCCTATCCATTGTCCTATTACTAGAGGTGTTTCTTCTCTGTTAGGTTATTTAAGATCCTCTCTTAAGAGATTAATGGTTGAGTTGTTATAATTTACTTCACGCAATTCTATACTGTGGTAAAGTAAGATTTAACGTATGCGTGACTTGGTGTTATCAACCTTTACACCTAGTTAAGAAAATACGGGTAATAGTGAAATTAACGCCATTTTAATCCACTTAGTTTTATTGATACAACCAGTTTCGACGCAATTGGAGTCATCATCAGGTACCACGTCGAATTGCGTCGAAATTAGTATCAATAAAACTCAGTGGATTAAAATAATGTTAATTTCATTATTCATAATGAACTTCCACA
>LYUA01000486.1:785691-795815 GCA_002093875.1 Calopteryx splendens | reverse complement strand
TTTCTCTCCGTAATGGATAAGTTCCACATAGTCAAGCCTGAAACCATCGACTTGTTTTATTATTTTTTTAAAATTTCTTATTAGATTTTATGGATTGCTTGGTGCTGATAATTTAGTACTTTTAAATATTCAACTCTCATGAATAATTAGACCTTGTAATTGAAATATTTTGAGTACTTGCCATCAGCTAATGGTAAAAATGACATTTCCATTATTGAAAAATGCTGTTGTCGTTCTTTGTAATTGAAAAGGAATGGCAAATTTTTGAAAAGAATATGGTTTTAATGTGGCTGCAGAATATCAATCTATTTTTGCATGAAAATTAGGTGAATGGTATTGAAATGAGGTAATTGTTATTAAATATTAGTTATTCCCATAATTCAAATTTTTGGCTGGTACATATACATAGTTATAGTATGAAGAATATTGTGAAAGTTTAACCTAGTATCATATTTTTTGATAACATCACCATTGCATTCTTAAACTATATGTAGGTACATAATAAATAAAATGGATTATTCCATGATCTGGGACATGAATGCATGTTTTCCTATGAAGTTGGAATGATGATGTAAACAGTGATGAAAATATTTTAACAATAATGTAGAATAACAGGTATAATGGATAATTTAGCCTCTTTTGCATCCTGATAGCAATGAAAATTAATGCATAGGTAATTTAATTTTCTTCATTTCTTACCTATTTTTAAAGCAACTGAAGTGGCAAGAGGAGGAGCTTTCAAAGCAACTGGAAGAGACACATGATCAACTCGGGCAATATGAAAGTAGCATGAGTATGGGAAATGAATGCGCAGAACACTTACACATGTTGGAGCAAATAGAACAGGAAGTGGAAACAAAAACAGTGGAATGGCAGGAATACATAAAGAGATTGTCAAGAGAACGAGATGACGCAATTAGAGCTGCCAAGTGAGTGCAATTCAAAATTGAAAGATATATCTATTTTGAGTATTGTGCAGTTGTTTTTTTCTAGTCTGAGTGCTTACTATCGAAAATGCATTTGCTAACTTTTTTTGAAGAGCCTTTGGTTAATGAATTACTTTCTTTATATGTAATTAATTTCATAACAGCCTTTGCTAATACCAATTTCTAGTGTCTGACAATTTTCAGTTCCTCCTTTTCGATGATGACATATCACATCATCATTCTGTCCACCTATCCATCCATTCACCCAACTAAGGGTTCACCTTCTATTTCATCATTGAGTAAAATATTTATTTTTTAAATTGAAAACACTAATTAAATTAGAGTTCCTCAAAAGAAACTGTTTCTCATCCTCCATATAGTAATACTTCTAATTTCAAAATTTTCTCGACTACCTACCTATCGTTGGCTAACTAAATTATTTAACCTTGTACTTAAGTCCCAGAAGATGCAATGCATTTTTTTGAAACAAAATTTTTGTGAAAATAGGTAATAGGAATTGTCCCCAGGGGCAAATACAGGGACAAAATCAAAGTATAAATGGTAAAAATTTTATCAGGGTGTGGTAGAACTATCATTGAATAGGTGACATGGATGGACTCAGTCAGCTAATTTCTGTACTGAAAGACTACATGATGACAGCATACCCTACTTTAAGAGCAGTATCTTTTTACTGTCACCTTACCTTCGGTAACTTCTTTTGAGGTAGTATTGGTAGATTAAAAAACACAAAGATTGCTTCAAAAATGCCAATCATATTTCCTTATTTGATAAAAATCTGCTTCCAGTCAAATAATTTCCAACCAAATTTTTTGTATGTACTGCCAAAAGAACTTACCTTGTAACAAATCGAAAGTTTTCAGTTTATTATGATGGAAAATATTCAACTATTTATTTAGGATTTGTTACTGTGTTCCTATCTACAATCTGCATAAAATTTCTTTCTTTTATATATTACCACTATGCAAAATTGTGCTTCTTTGGCCCCAGTACCTCTCCATTCTACATGGTGCCTGAGGATGCAACAGGCATCTTAGAATGCTTGCTGCCTTCCAATTTTATTTCTAAATAGTGGCATGGATTACTTCAGCCCCACCATAAAACTTAATTTTTCATGAACATACAAAAGAAACCCATGTGGTTATTGCTCTTTCATTTTTAGAATTTGCTGTCTATGCATACTCAGCACATAAGTGTTTGTGCATATTCAAGCATATCTGTATGTGTTGTTCTCCTGAGGGAAGGTGGTAATCTTAAGGAAGGCAATTAAAAGCCAGCACTCCACTGTAGTATGGGGTTCTTGCTCATTACAACAGCTATCTCTTCCAGATCAATCATGAAACTTGCTTGGAAATGCAGTTAGGCATTAATTTGCAGGGAAGGTTAAAGCCTCTAACTCCTCTTCTGTTTATGTGGGACATTTTATCATTTCTCATCTTTACCATAGTGAAATTATAAGCCCAAATACCTCGTCTTTGAGTCCTACTCTACCATTTGAAATATCTTAATATTGATGATGCAAAAGAATTTAGCAATTTCCATCCACTGATGCCAGCATGAAGCCCCCTAAATTCTCTGAAGTTAGAGGATCATCAATTGTAGTCTTCAGTAGGCCTCATTAAAATGATTTTACTGGGAAAACCATGCTCTATATTCAGGTTCAGGGAACCCAATGGCAGGGTAAACAATCTGTTAACTTTTCCATCCTAAGTTGCAATGGTGCACTTGGAAACATCATTGCCTTGATATGTGACTGGATTAGGTATAAACATTGATTAATCCAGCTCCATCTTTGGGAACTCTGATCCCTGTGAGCCCATCTGCTCTTGGGTCAGCTTTTCCAGCATATTTGCTGCTCAATTTTATCTCTACATAATGGATTATCCACTAATCTGATTGCTCAATAGTATGCAGGTAATAATAATAACGACTTTATTAGGTCAAATTAGGGTCATAAGGCCCTCTCTTATAGTTAGCCTTTTTAGCATTACAAACATCCATGCCCAAGGTGGGACTCGACCCCACAACCCTTGGGTTAGCAGGTGAGCACAAGCCCACCTAACTAACCTGGCTGACAATAGTAGTAATAGTATGCTGGTGGTACAATTTTAGGCTCTGATGCATAGTGTATCCTAAACTAGGGAAATGGTCAGGTAACTCCATTTGCAACTAACTTACCCAGTAATCTTACTCTGTGTACTCATTGGTTCAAAATGGAAGAATGGGGATTCTACCAATTTACTGGGAATAATTTAGTTTTTTTTTAACTTTCTGAATGTGTGCATCGACAAGACTGTTTTTAGGAGTCCACCAACTATATTTCTCTTGCACACTTTCAGCTGCTTGGTAAAAAAACAGTTAAAAAATCTTCTCATAAATTTATGGAAATAATCAACTTCATATATGTGCTGTTTGGCTTAATAATGTACCTACTAGGATATGGTGAAGATTTCTGATGAATACCTAATCATGCTTAAGTCAAATTGTGGAGCCATAGTTTTCCCATTCCTCCATCAGCTCCCATCCATTCCAGTATTACATCATGCAGTTATAAATTATGAGCATTTTTGTTATTGATATTATCTGTTTTTATTACTAGTTTATTCTTTTAAGTGTTGAATATTGTATTTTAGGTTTGCTTCACAGAAGCTTATGTCATCTGTAGCTGACTTCCAGAGGCATATGGCCATCCAAAGAAGGGTTCAGCAAATGCTCACTGAACTGTTGTATCAAAGAGAAAGTGAACTGAAAAATGCCATGTGGAAGGTAAGAAATTATACTTTTCTATTTTTATCTAAAATTTAAATATAAGCACCAGTATTTACTTTGACATTTTAAACTAAAATAGCTATATCCTGCTTAATTATTTTATCTCACCCAATGCCCCCAATTTAAAGTTACATACATTAGTGAGAAAATTGTCATGTAAATGAAGGATTTGCCTCATCTTAATTTCACTTTCAAAGTTGTACAAATTTCTTGAAAGAGCAAGGTGAATTATAACTTTTTGTTGTGGGGAGCCATGCTCTTCTTAGATGTAACATAATTTATAGACTGATTGCTCATAGGTACTGAATGATTGCCATAGGTACTAGAAAGTCAAATCCCTGTGTGTTATAATTTGTGTAGTGAAATTATTTGCAACAAAATTTCCACTCTTACTTTAATTTAGATTTAGAAGCACAAAACAATCTGTTTGCTAAGAAGGTTATTAGATATGTATTAAGTTCTAGCAGGATAGCATTTTTAGTTGAAATGCCATCTCTCAAAAGTCTCCTCATGGATGTAGAAAATAGCCATGTAAGCAAGTTGCGGTAGAGCATTGAATTTTCTAATTTTGATTTTATAATCTACCAAGTTACTAACTTATTGCATAATTAGTTCCTATTCTTTACACTGGAAGCATTCATAAAGTATTTTTGATTAAGAGAATGTTTAAGTGTACAAAGTCAATAATTCATCTCAAAATATGTAAGAGCCTCAATTCTGTGAAGAAACTTAATTTATTTTGCACATTTATCTCCAGTTCTTTCCACAAAGAAAATATAAAGTATTTAAAGCCTTGCATGTCCATTGTATCTTTCATTCATTGCCAGTTGTTAGAATGCAAGCATGTGCTACCAGTGAATTCCTTTCAGTAGGCTACTCCTTAAGACTTTAAGTAACTATAGTTGTAATAAATATGATATACAACTTACAGTCATAAATATGTGAAAATTTTTACTGCAACATCCATCAGTTTATGACTGTGGACTTTGCAGTGTTCATGCATTTGAAATTCAAATTAAATGTTATAGTTTTCGAGACTTAAAAATGTGATATTCAGCATTCAAGTAAATTTTCAGAAAATCAGTTTCATTCCTGCACTAAACATGTATTCAACTTTCTATTGTTGCAGTTACTTAGTTGTTTTTACAGACTCACAGCATGGTTTATCTCAAATAGAAGCATATTGCCCTCTTATTTTTATTGATGGTGGATATAGTTTAGGCAGCAGTGTGCCATGATAGTTGAAGTAGGTGAAGCAGAAGTAGCTGAAAACCTAAGGATAGAGGGGGGAAGGAGTAGTGAGTGCTGGTCTTAGCAGGAGTGAAAAATGAAGTGTTGAAGGCCCCCTCCAAAGGTGTATCCTTCCTATGCCTTTGCTTGTCATACCAATAGATTTCAAGGTTGGGGAACTACTCTCTTGGAGGAATGCTTTTCTCTCCCTTCAGCAATCGAACTCCTTTCTGATAGAAAACTCTATGGAATTCAATCAAGGGAATTTGGTTCATCCTAAAATTCTCTCTAAATTCTATTTCCTTTACTTCTTTCTCATTTTTCCTATTCTCTCTATCAATATTCTGTTCTTCTTTTGGAAGAGTGCATGACTAGATCACTCTATTATTGGTGTCCATCCCCCATAGCAGCAAAATTTCATCATATTCCTTTCTTCGTGCTGTCTTTTTAGTGACATTTAGTGTGCAAGTGGAGTGGAATGCAATGACTTAATGTAGAGAAATATCTAATTATTATTTTAAACCCGATAAATAGGACATGTTGATGTATACCTTATCTCCCATGTTCTGGGAATTATTGGGGAAATATCATTTTTTATAGGCATTATCCTATAGTATCTGCCAATTAAAGGTCAGTGTATTTTAGTCATCCCAAGTTTAAACCTAACAATTTCTCCGGTGAGAACTTTTATAGTGAGCTTTACTAATTCTGAATTTATAGTTTGTTTATCTTCACACGAGAGCAGTCAAAAAGTTCTGCGCCTGGTCGTATAGTTTATTTAGGCGATTGCATTGGTTTGAAGAGGTAGCGTGTTTAATTTTTCTTCAGAGAATTTTTCTTTAGCGCCGTGTCAGTGTCCAGTTGTCGTCATTGTAAAAATGAATCCTTCAAAAGCGCTACGTTCGAGCGTAAAATTTTGTGTTAAATCAGGACTGCTACAGAAACGATTGAAAGATTAGCGGAGTATTTTTGGAATAAAGCCATGGCCAAGGACCATGAAAACTTGGAGGAAGTGTGTCAAAAACTTCACCAAGATCGACGTAGAAGCATTAACGATATCGCAGGCAGCATAGGAATCTATGAACGTCCGCATCATTGCATTCTGTCCCCAAACGAGCTTAACATTGTGGAAGATACGAGACTGGCTCTTGCATAATGACAACCCCCCGATTAAACAACCCTGTCCATTTTCCTTTCTCTGGTCAAAAATTTAAAGGCCGCTGTCCCAGTGGCCATACCGCAGTGTTGTGTGTTTCCGTAATTGAAGAAAGTGCTGAAAGGACGCTTATGTGAGGAAATTGATGAAATCCAGACCGAGCGTCAACGAGTTCTCTAAAAGGTCGAAGAAAATATTAATAGGGGTATTTTCAAAAGTGTCAGAAGCACTGGGACCATTGTATAGCCTCAGACGGGAAGAGGGCGTGGATACATAAATCAAGTTATATCTAATTTGTTTTTTTATTCAATCAGTTCTGGAACTTTTTGACTGCGTCTCGTAATTTTCAAAGTTCAGCCGTATCCTATAAATGTATTTTAGCACTCGCATAATATCTCCACGGAACTTGTATTGATCGGTGGAAATCATTTGTTCCCTGTGAACTTTTATTTCTTTTTATTGCATAGTCTCAGATTTATTGGTATTCGTTGTAGTGCAATTGGAAGTAAATGGTTACTAAACAAACTTATGGCAAGAAATTATTGAAAATTAAACAGTCGATTGATTATAAAAAAATAATCAAAAATCGTTTCATAAGAGTGGAAATGAAAGGGTTTTTGAAACCTTTTAAGCATTGAAAATTACCCAACCAATTATTTTAATTCGAGGAGCCGAGGAATAAAATAGGTTAAAATTTAAATTTTAATTTCATCAGATATTTATAAACATGGAATTTTTGTGGTATCAAAAGCCGCATTGAAAAATGGGGGAAAATATTCATTCTTCACAGGCCACAAAGAATACTTCACAGCGTTACCTAGAATTAAAAAGGAAAATGAGTAGTAAAAGAAAGATGTCTGTCCTCTACCCACCAGGAAGCATTTCTCCGTGTATAGATCAATGATTGGAATGATACATATTTTGAATTTGCAAATTGTGGAAGGTTGAAGTTCGAGAAAAATTAGGAATCGAAAGTAAAGAATCATAATGACTAACAGTAACCATTTTGTTAAATTTCAGATATCTAAGCTGAAAGCAGATGCATTGAATAATGCTAAAAATTCTGTATTTATAAGAAACAAATATTAGCTCAAAAGGTCACCATTAATGTGAAGGAATTTTAAAATACAGTAAAAAAATTTTGTAACACATAAAAGAAATGGTAACGTCTGATTGTTATTTTTTATCATCCTGAATATTTTTTTGGGTAGCCTTAGTATGAAAAAAAATTTTATTTTACAAATCAAATTAGATGTATTACTTATGTATATGCAAGTATTTCAAGGTCCATGCTGTTGCAAAGTTTTTTCGATTTGTTTCACCTACAAACATATATCCACCAGGGATGTTTTGCTGATTCCTGAATACTATCAATGTTTTTTACTTCTGATTCAGGAACATTATTATTGTCTAATAACTATTCAGCAAATGCGAAATGCTGGCTTTAAAAATAATTGGATTTAAAAAAAAAGCAATTATTAAAATATGGAATGAAGAAATTTTCAGGTAAAATACAGTGATGAATGCAATGCATGTGTGGAATAAAATTAACAAAAACTTTATTCTAAATGGTGATTGTGTAACAGCTCTTTCCTTTCGTACTCCCATTTGGTTGTTTTTATGGAATTTGTTCAGGGTATTGAACTTTAAGATCCTTCGATTACTCGAGTGCATTAGAAAAATGTTTTAGTACTTTGGCTCATATCAATAGCCGAATCTCACTCTACTCTGGGACGAAGAGGGAGTGGCTTCCTTCTGTCATGTTAGGGAAGAAGATCAACGCCGGTGTGTGTTATAGCTATAGTTGTCACTTTCCCCTTCTTCTTTCGCGATCTTACCAAGGTCCTACTATTTCCCCTGTAGCTGATTCCTCGACGAAACCTTCGGAGGAGAAAGTATGCATCCCTTTCATTCTGGTGTTTTTGTTTGAATGGCCGGAGGAGGTTCTTTAGGTACTTTTTAGTGTGCTATTTGCCCAAGATTTAAATGCAAAAGTACTGCGAGAGCTTTCGATTTAGCATTGGATGTTCATTTGAACAAATCTGAACCATCGTCTTTATTTGTCGAATTCCGAGTTCGGTAGGAATGATAGAAACACCGTGGAGAATTTAATGGTGCCTGAAAAGGAAAGACCTCTTCAATATATATGTCTGCTTGAACCGTTTTTAATAATTACCGTGTTTGGGTTGAAAACAACCCCAATGGATGTTGAAAGTTCCTTTTCCAGTGTGAGAAAGTTAAAGCGTGATGTGAAATTTCCTGTGACTGCATTTCCGGTCGCTATTTCTTTTTATGATAGGCAGGGTCGTACTGTAACAGTGAACGATGAGCGCCACATGGTCATGATGAAAAAGTTTATGCAAAAGGGATTTAATCCTCCTCCTCATCAGAAATGCTTCCAGCAATATGGAGCAAATGTTCATGTGGCTCGTCCTGTACAATCTGAAAAGGAACATTCTACCATGGGTTGGAGCTACGAGGGGTGACTCCCAAGGGGATTTTACGTGTGTTGAAGAATGGCGATAACTATAAAGTGGTGAATAATAAAATATGAATATCCGTAGATTAGTATAAAAATTTATTCAACATAATTAAAGTACAAAATGTTTTTTTTTTAATCTGGTACACTTTGACACCCAAATATCATCGAGTGTAAAAATCACTAATCCCCTTTAATGGGAATTACTCGAAGTTGCACGGCCAATGCAACGCTTTTTTTTGTAGGAAATGTTACTCAAAGTTATTTTTTTGCAAAATATACTTCCTCATTTCACTTTAAGTAATAAAAATGACTAATCACTGGAAATTAATCACATTTTCCAGTTCATATGAAACTCATTAAATTTGTCTCACACTTTTTTTGAATTGATCACTTTGTCTTTAAAAAAACATGTGATATTAATGATCAGTTAAAAGTTCTTTTTTAGTGCATTCTCAAAGTACAATAAGCTGACTTCCTCGCCTAAGGTTAATTTCTTTGTCATTTATTCTTTTTCGTCTTATATTTAAGACATATATAACCAAGGATGTGGAACGTGAAGTATAAGGTAATCATGGCGTTTATGTTCCATGTTAGATTTTCCACGGAGAAGCTGTACTTATCCAGCACATCTGATCCCTCGGTCAAACATGGTATGTCATTTACAGGGTCCAATCTTTCACAGGCTGAAAAAGAAATTACACAAATTACGTGAGATGCATAAATGCATTAGTGCAATCAAGTACTCATTACAGTAGTATGGTTATTAGTGCTTAGTGGTGTTGAACATGTTTGTGTGTATTAGGCTGAAAATGATTCAAGATGAGTCTTTTATTTCCCCATTTTTTCGTGACCTTAATTTTCCACATGACGACTGATATTTTTGACGGCATCAAATACAGAAGTCTCAAAAAGCAGGGGAATTTGATATTTTAAATTTGGATAGGCCAAAGAGTTACATTTTTACTTCACTATTGCTCTAAATGTTCTCTTTTTACTTTATTGGAATGCCTGACCGTTGCTGGCCTGATTTTCTCCTGAACTGGACTAATAGCCTTCAATTTGGATATTACTTGAACAATCATGCTCAAATATTGGATCTCATTTAATTATATGAAGAACGCTTTACTTAAGGAACTTCATTGAATGCAATCGAAGGAAGGGTAAGGTGCAGACTGACATTTAATTAAAAATATATTTATATATCTCAGGAAAGTCATCAATTAATTGCTATTTGATAGAATGGCCAATGTGCCATTCAAAGTCTCAGTAAGTAATAATTTATTTCACACTTTTTTGAAAATAAGTAATATATCAAATCAATATCAAATATCTACCAGCATCGCTTAATATCTTAATAAAAAAAGCATCGTTATGCTTCGTAGCTATCATTACACGCTACTCTAGTCTATTAATATTATTCGGACGTGTGAGGGCACATATATGAAGTAATTTTGTTTGATTCACATAGTAATATTACAAGTTAAATTACTACGTTTTCTAATTCCGCGCCCATGTTTTTCCTCCATCCGCTCTGGGACACGCG
>LYUA01000486.1:718161-739972 GCA_002093875.1 Calopteryx splendens | reverse complement strand
GGAAGGTTAGGTACCCCACGGTCTTGAGGTCGTGAACTCTTTCTCATTCATAAACCTTTATCATAAGCTTAGCTGAATAGTGAGTTTGCGAATAGGTACAGTATTAATCGATGGTGCTATACGATTGAAGACTCGGGAAACTCCAATTATTTTATTCTTTCATTCTTTCTATCAAATTTTCCATGATTTGTACCTAGAGCATTAGGTGCACATCCGTTGTCCTCATGTCCTTGCCCATCGCCACTCTCAGGGAACCAAGACAAATTCTCAAAGAGCATTCCTTCGCCGTACATTCGTTTATCAAAAGCGTCGCCTTGCGTACGTTTAATCGATTCATAGAGCAGAGGTATGTGCTCGCTTGGCCTCTGGCACGGATCGACTTCACCATCCCTTTTACGTGCATGATCCAAACTTATTGTCTATTCGTCGCCATCACCGCGCCATGCTGGTGCCACCCCTCGGACGGTTCCACGAGACGAATTAAGAGTGCAGTGTGGCACGGAGAGGAAGGCAGGCTGCCGAGCTGTGCTGTTGCAATCGATGGCCCTCTAGAGCAGACATCGGAAATGTAGTTACGAGCAATAGCAATGGAAATGCATAGGATCCGCGACGGTCTTTCTCCGCTGTTATCTTTTCCCTCGTAATGCCTTCGCATCCTCTTTTTCACTCTCGCTTTCAACTTGTTCACACACGCAGGGGTGTTAAATGCTTACGAATGGGAAAAAACGCACAATAAAGTTGAGCGTAATATTTTTTACAAACATGGAATCTCTCTGTATTGCCTTTGGCGTATTTCGCAGTTTAACGTGAGAATAGAGAGAATCAAGTACTTGCGAAATAGGGGGTTGCGAAATAAATACTTGCGAGGGGCTGAGTGATAGTGGTAACCAGAAAAGGGATTGGTGTACTGAAGGCGCATTAAATATATAAATATAGGGGTTGGGAGAAAGGAGATATTATATTATGTGTGGCACGTTTTATTAGTCTGACGTTTCAAAAAGTTTTAATGCGAAAAGGCTATTAGGTCTTAATAATTAGGGATTACGTCCTTCTTCCTTATCATTTGGAATCCCCTCTGACGAACATGGTGCTCACTACAATTTGATGCGTTTGAACTGTGTGACGGGACCACACGTTCCTGTGATGTCAAGATGCCATTTTAGTTACGAGTGAATTGTGAGCGTGGGGAGTGATGAAAGAAAAAAAAATGGCTACAAAACAAGACTAATGAGAAAGAAGTTCAAGGGGAAGGAGAAGAAGTCGATGGAAGTGGAAGATATGAAGGGAGTGGAAAATATGAGAAGATAATGAAAGAAAAAATTTGCGGGAATAATGCTTATGTAATGTACAAAGGTGCAACAGTGTACAAATACGATGATTGCCTCTCAGGGACCATCCTTAAACTTCTACTACATGAGAGACTCGTCATGCTTGTGGACCCTCCGGCGACTTTCACTCCCGATTATAAAAGAGCGCAAGGTCACTGACCTGTGGGCCTTTATCTATTTGACAGGTATAAGTGAATACACGCTATGCGTTGGAATGACATAGGGATCTATGTCGCGTTTATTCATATATCGGGTAACAGAAAATAATGTTGAAAATGAAATGGATAGGCAGGGTAACAAATGAAGAGGTATTACTTCAAAGAGTGGACGAAGAGAGGAGTCCACTTGATAGAGGACACTTACAAGATGAAGAGTGGAAGTCATTTGACATGCCCTGATGCAATGAAGTCCACTGAAGACCACAACAGAAGGAATTGTGGAGGGTTGGAATTGCAGAGGAACTCAAGCAGGAACCAAAAGAAGCGAACGGCGAAAGACGGCAGCGAAGGAATTATGAAGGAATAAAGAGATACGCAGGTAACGGAATAGAGAGCTTGGAGAGCTATTACAAACCAATCCTAGGATAATCAGTGATGATGATGAATCGAGAAGTGCTACGGACGTGACTGAACGCGTTAAATTGAATGCTTGAAACCATTAGGCTGCAAGCGTGTAATGTCATTGCGCTACGAGGAGAGAAAGTAGAGAAATTGGAATTTTTCACCTTCCTCATAGGCAGAGTGTGATGGGACTGGAGGAGTTGGAGAGACGCACAGAGCTGATTAGCTGTTGACGATGAAGATGCAATCATTATGCCAAAGGAGAAACGGTTGCAAAAAAGGAAGTAAAACTTGAAAATGTTCGTGTAAAGTGCGGCACTCTTTGGATCGGAGATATAGGCCAAATTAAAGTCAGTCCAGAGAATAATAAAAACCTTTGAAAGGTGGTGCTGGGGGAGGATTGTGAAGATCAAGCGGGTAGATTGCTTAAAATGAGTAAGCATTCAGAAGAATAGAAGAAGATAAGACGGTATCTAGAATGTAAGAATTACATGGAGTGGGTATTCCTCGAGGAAATTGGATTTATAAGTAATGTGATACAAAAAAAGGCCCACGAGGATGACCTCCGGACAAAAAACGTGGGCAAAAAAATTGATGACAAATGTACGACAATATCCATGCACTCCCGGTATGTAGACATTTTTTATTTGCACCATACGTACCACAAAGTTAAGTGTTTCTCTCACAGTGAGAGCCCCGACGAAAATGTCCTCCTGGTGAACGTAACCGCATAGCTTGCTCATGAAGTCGCCAGTAGGTCGACCATTGACTCTGATGTCACCATCGATGACAACTCCATCTGGAAATAAATGTTTTCACCATATCAACCATTATTTTCCAAGGTTTTATTTCTATACGGTCCACGGACTAGTCAAGTGGGACTTCGTGAGCACTATATCCATCGTTCTTTGTGGACAACACCACTTACGAACCGTTGTTATATGTGCGTTGGCGTAAACGTTTGAGTATTGATGGCTTGAAAATGAAAGCTGATTTCTGCATTTGTTTCCATTTTTAACCTTTAACCGGTGGCTCAGGGAAAACGGAAGCCCTTTGAAAGTGTGAACATTTATTTTTCCTGGAATGGAATCCGTGCACCTCTTTATCTCAAGGAAAGGGAAACTAATCGCTCTAAGAGTCACATTCTTTGAACAATGTCTAGGCAGCAAATGTGTCATAATGATGCATAATACGCAAGCATCAGATGAATTATGATAAAAATGACGCATCATTATTCATTGGTTGGATTTGCTTATTAATGATGACAGTTGTAAGTAATGAGTGATTCATCATATTGAAGAATTCTATTGCCGTCAAGCAAATATGCACCATATTATCATAAGCTCTCTCAATCTCATTCGTCCCCTTCAGTTCCATGCTCTACAAGCCATTCAATTGTGTGAGTCCTCCTCTTAGAGTTTCAGATCAATCAGATTTCATAATTGAGATAAATTCCCGGGGGGGAAGTTCAGACACAAAAAAAAGAAAATCATCACTCCCCTCCCATCACGTGCCTTGATATGCTTAGCATGCGAAATGGTTTACTCTGTCTCGCTGGCTGACGCACTTGGAATGTCTTTAAAAGACTTTTGATTAGAAAGTCTCGACATCTGGCTTCAGCACGTGCCGACGTACCAGCCACTCTGCATAGGTCGACTTTCGATTGTCTTATCTTCGCGAAAATTGAGGACTCTGTCACGTTCCTCGCTAAATTGGTTGATAAAACGCTAATTTACGAGGAACCGTTGGTCGCCAGGACTGAATGTGCTTACCTGAATGACAAGTGTGCGAATTTCTGATTGATTTTTGACGGTGTAGTCTGGTAATAGAATATTCAACCGTCCGCGGCGGAAATGCTTTGTAGAGTAACGAACCAAAAAATACCGAATATTGCAAGGCTAAATTTTATCTTTGTTGTTCCGATTAAACTCTTCCTTTCTGTGATAACAAAAACGATATCTTTATGTAATTATTTGGTTGGTTTCTTCTTTTCTTCGTGTACTCCAATGGAAATGCAAAATACGCCATATTGGCAGTTGGCAATTATCTCCTCGTGTAAGTATATTAATGAGTCAATGGGTTTCTGTATTTATTCGGGGTCTCGCGGAATTTTTACAAGAAGACATCACTATTAAGGAGTGATAAATAATGACTTGAAGCAAATAATACACATACCGTATATTTCGTTGAAAAATGTGCAAAGTCAATGCCAAAACTATTCCGGTCTTGTTCAATTGACTGTATAAAGACTAAGAAATGGAGTAGTTGACTGTAATTGTATATCATAATGCCTCAAGTTCCAGCTTAATTGCGCTTTGCGATATGTCCATCTGTTTATGATCTAAAGATCATTCGGAATATTATTGAAGAGAACCTCGGTTGTTAAAACGCTCTCTGGAGTTTAATATCTATTTCTATATAAAATCAATGTTCGCCTTTTGGTCCTTATGTGTGGCATGATAGTCGCTTACTTAAAATGTTAAAAGAAAAGGTTGCTTAACGTGACGTACACAATTACGAACAATGGTATAACCTAATGTGGATTCATAATACCTCCAGCCAGGCGCCCGCTTTGTTGCTTGCATACGTAGTTAGCAGCGGCCACGTTTGATTTATCTTTCACACAAGGTTTCTGCTTGAAAATGTATGAAATTAGAGCCAATGTATGCGCTACTTAGCGTCAAGTTACTTCTCCTAATTGGTCGAAAAATTATAATTAAGTAATAATGGAATTAGGATAATGAAACGCATAGGTCTAGCTTCTTATCAAGCCGTGCATAAAACTTTTTTTCTGCGTTCCCATCTATATATTAAGGCATTGGTTAAGTTTTTTGAGATCACTAAACATATCCCAAGTATTTTCTTAATGAAAACCTGTCCGGCTTATCGAGATTTTCCGGTCCTTGGACGCAAGTCGTCGTGAAGAAAGTATTGAGTGAGCAAGTGAATTTTCGAGGAACAGGAATTAACTAAGGTCTTCCTTCTAAAGCTTACCTTACGACCGCATGGATTGGCGAAGGCAGGGGAACAAGGATCCTTTCTGAGGATGAAATAAATATGCCAATTGGTTCCACTTGAGAAAAGGAGTCGTCCTTTTGGGGACCGTGCCGGCTGCGGCAAGGATGTCTCTAGTCGTCAGCTTCCATTATATACATTGCGCTTTCGTTCACCGTTTATGCTGATGGAGAGACGTAGTTAAATTGAAGTCTTTGGCGCAGATGCTAAGGGACAGAGGTGTTCCGAGATGCAAATGCTGTAAAAATGCAATACGCGGAGGAAATAGGTACGCGATCAAAGAAGAAAGTATGACATCAGATACCCGGATACCTCGTGTATGTTGCGTCCGCGGACACATTCGGAGGAAGATGTTTCTTACGATTACAGCCGATAGCATTATTGGCTTTCAATGGAGGTCGCGGAGCATTGAAATTGAAGATTACCCTGCATGTTTTATTTATTTTTTCATCGTTTTTAAATGTTGTCTCAAATTCAATGCTTTTTCGTCTCTCTAAATAAAGATATGGGAACGCTAGATTTTCTGTATCCGTTTTTGGGCCACTTGGGGAGATTATTTCGAATGTCAATTTTTAAATTGGATGTTTTAATTAATAATAACTAGCTAATTGGTTAAAATTAGATAACAACTTGATTTGGTATGCATAATTGTAATATGCATTATTACTAATGCGTAACTTAGATTTTTATATCCGTCGGACGAGATCGTCCGACAGCCGAGGTCTCTTACTCACCTGAATACATATTACATTATCTAGCTAATGTAATATCAAAGATTTAGCAGATTTCAACTATTATTTTTTCTATATCTAAGTTCCTCAAACAATTTTAGGTAACAGGCTACGACTCTCTCCTTTGCCTTTTATCTATCATCATAATAATCAAACTATATTTATCATTTTTTTGAGGTCGCCCTCGGGACCTCTCTATGCTGGAACCTCTATGCTCTAGCCCTCTATAGGCACATGCTCCAAATGGATTCAGTAACCGCCAACTCTCTCCTTCCGAGCACTGCGTCCGTTTGTATCAGAATCCTATCAAATTTCCCCATTTAACAAGAACTACCCGTGACTCCCCATCCCTTTCCCTTTTGTAAATGGTCAAGTTTTGAAATGTCTATGGAAAGTCCAGACTCAAAATCGCGAAATCAAAATTAGCCCAATAGTCCAACCCACCTGGAAATTATTTCCTGTCCAGTCCTTGCGGCTTTGGCACATAAATAATAATGGCACATCAATTTTCATTATAACTAATCCCCTTACATGCAAGAGGAACCTTGGAGGTTGATCGCCTGCTTAAGTCATAACCGCATTTTAAGCCCTCTCATTAAACCAAGAATTTTCCTCGGAGATACCGGCTTTACTATATGTGTTCCTTTCATTGCTCATTTTTTAAAAATTTAAGTTTATTGGAATGATTTCGCCGACAATAAGTGGTGGTTGCCGATTTGGTAACGCAGGGCGATAAGGTTTTACGGGGAAGATGAAATAAGCGAAACCTTAGGAAAGGAATTTTTTGAGAGTGCAAAAGGAGTAAAAGAAGGCAAGGCGAATGTGCTTCTCGGCCCAGAGTATGAAGGTCTCTCACCCTTCTCCCTCTTTCATCTCTCCAAGGTCAAAGGTTTTCGAACCGTGAAACCTTTCGCAAAAAAAAACTGTTTGCGTTTACGTTCAAGGTGTCGGCTCCTATTACTCACCTTTATCCCCGACACTCAATCCATATCTGCAGGTGCATTTGATCCTTGCAGAAATGATTTGAGGGACTTTATCCAAATCCCTCAAATCGCTTAACAAATATTGTTATCTGCAAAAGAATTTTAATTTAATAATTAAGCTTATTTTCTTTGGGTAGTGGTTCCTCGTGCACTGCACAACGGATTGAAATTGAAACAAATAACGTGACACATTGAGACAGTTGATCAAATAGAAAAAAAGGAAACGGGTTCACTTGTTCCCATCTAGCCTATATGCTATCGTAAATATAGCTGGACCTCGTTGGACGACTTTCCACCTTCCTCTCTCCTTCCCCTTATCACCGCTCCCCTCCTTCCCTAGTTATCCGTCTGTCGCAACCTATTCTCGCACTGATTGGTGGGATCACCGACGATTTAAAATCCAGTAAGTAAAATCCAGTTAAGTACCAGTAAAATCCAGTTTCCGTGTTCTGTGCTTCTTTTGTTTTTGTCAAATCTTTGTGTCGCAATTTGAGTTCATCGTCACTCAGTGGCTTGGATATGATGCCACCCAAAGACTACTTCTATCGGAGCGCACAAAGTTCGATTTGCGCCGCTTCTACCCACCTGTTTCTTTGTCTCACTAAACCACAATGGCGAAGGTTATTTAAGTTATCAATGTCTATCCTGTAAAAATGCTCCACTATTTTGAAATTTTTAGCGTTTGTAACCCCTTTAAGCCCAAAGGGCATGTTGATGCCCACATAGTTAAATGCTGCTTTTGACATTTCTATGTTTATAAGATATTTCCCATGGTTTTAAAGGAAGGAGAAGATCCAATCACATAGTTCCAGAAAAAACTATCTGAAACCAAATAATGTATTACGAAGTTGATAAAGCACTTATGTATTTTGTTAAACAAATGATCAATGGATGGGATAGAAATAAAAAAGAAACGGCATATGAAACTCTAAAAAGTAGATCTTTTAGATCTTGAGATCTTATTGTTAGATAAAGTAGATGTTGGATCTTGCAGACTTCGACTGCAATTTGTAATCGACGGTTTGTCGTTCTTCTCTATATCTCTGACGTTCTATCTTCGGCACCAAATCATGATTGTGAATGTCGCAAGTCCCACAGAGAACTCAGCAAAGTCATAAGTAATTTTTTTGTTTCGTACTGCGTTTTTCTCTCTACTTCAATAATGTTATGTCATCGGGGCATCCGAGAACAACCGAAACGTTCATTATGGTGTACTTCTCAGTTCAATAATTTTATTCACCCGTCTAAAGGAATTAAGATAAAAACAACCTGGGCTAGTATGTTATCTTGACAGTAATGAATAATAAGTAAACTAATTTATAGGTATAAGAACATCACCACTAAGGTTTTTAAATAATCGGGCGATTAATCATATCGTCGAGGACTTGTTACACAGGGAAGAAGATCTGAACCGATGAGATAACAAATATGGAAGCCTAGCCGTGTGAAGTATTAAGAGTTTAAAGTTTAAAACTAATTCACTTCTCTTGCTTGGTAACAACTGAGAAGCGTGAGTGATTTTAAATGTAATAGGTATTCTCCCTTACTTGGTGGCACAGACAAACCAATAGCGTGAGTTTTTTATCCACCATCTTTAAATTATCTTTGCAACCATTAAAGTTTCACTTTACGATGAAACATTTGACGGCACATTAAAATGGCAATTTGGCACCCAGTGCAAAGGTCATGGAGGTCAAAATCCGTGCTCATAAGGGTCTACAAATACAAAACCCCTCGTACCTAAGTCTTCAAAAACTGTTTTTATTCTCACAGTTTGAAAGAAGTTTCATGAGCAATGTCATAAACCCATTTCTTTAGTATACGACAGGTTTAAGAAATGTCTTACGTCAAGTACCTAATTGCTTGGGCAGAAGTGGCTTCGTGATAGGAATTTAAGCCCGAATTGAATACAGTAGACAGCAGTCTCAAAGCGATCACCCTTTAAACCTTTCGCATAGAATAAATAAATGCATAAAAAATGTAGATTTCGATTATTTATTTAAGGGTTCATCAGCCATTTCCGAATTCAAATGCATACTGATCATATTTCCATCCGGTTAGTGCTTCAGACGTTGAAAATTGCTGGCGAGGGTTAATTTCAGGAAGTGACCAGAGTTTTTTTTTCATTCTCATTTATTGTCTTAATGGCGTTTTGAGAGAGCTTGGGCGTGGAAAACGCAGTTTTTGAGGTTTATGAAGAGAAATTAGCGGTATATTTTACCGATAACATTGTTTCCACATAAATAAGCTTAATGAACATATCTAACAAATTACTTGAAAATTTCGTGTGCATTGTGAATTATTTCGAATTGGGAAGTAGTGGGATGAGGTAAACGTCCCTTCGCATGCTGCTTTAAAGACTTCTTCGTGTGGTTTGGTCTTTCTGCATTGTGAAATAACTTCGTCGCCTGCGCCACAGGATGACGTTCGATGGAAAGACTAGATCGGGCGTACTATTTACGCGTAACCACACTGAGAAGTATTAAAATTATTATTTTATGATACTATTTTTTCGTGATAAAATGACAACGAAAGGACGAAGGAAAATAATCTTTTGGAGATATAAATCTTTGGTTTCCGAAGGACTTGAATGCATGGGAGGAAAATGGTTTTCCCGGGAAGTGGTGTAATTGAAGACATTTCGCCATTCCACTAAGAATATAAGAAATGGGTTTACCGTATTACGCTTTTTAAACCGCACACTCAAGGTTTCCTGAGAAATTTTCTCTAAGTGATAGTAAGCAGGATCGAATTCATAACACGGAGAGCGTTAAGATGGTTAAAGAGCGCGAAAGGGATACATCCCTTGAACTCGAGAAGACCGAATGTAGGGCAGCCTGATTCTTTAAAAAATAATTACTCCATCATTGTGGAGAATGGGAGAGTGCAACAGTGATGATTGGAGGCTTGGATTGGGGGCCATTAAAGATTGGAAGAAAGGTTGGAGTATAAATTTAAGTTATTGAAAGAATATAGTGGGTAGGTTCACTCCTAATGTTTAATATTTATCAATCCGAAGCGAGTGTAAAATTAAAGAATTATATCCCAGGACAAATTCCAAATATACAAACTTTTGGGTCACGCTTTTTTCGTGAAAAATTCTTGAAAGATCAGCTTAAAGATTTCAACTCCTTATCCAATCTTTAAAAATCCTCTCTCCTTCCCCATTCCTTTCCCTTTGCTGCTTGCACCCCTTCCACCGTACACCTTTGGGTAGTTTCCAAATTATATAGCTAGGTATACAGACAGAGGTGAATCTCTCGATGCGCTCTGCATGTTACGACCACTGTGACCTAGCTGTGCTACCATGTATTAGCAAAATATGCAATATCCGCAATGCACTAATCACAAAGAAATTATTATACTGTCAGTCGCTTGCGTCAAGAAACTGAATGGCGATATTTTCGAGAGTGCCCGCAGCAAATGATGTTTACTAGCGGCCTCTTCCAAATATTTTATCTCACCGATTTAATCTAATTAATTTTTAAAACCTTAAATTACATTCTTACCGTGAATGAGTATGTAAGATTTTTTTTACCCCTCCTCTCATTTGTATAATACGTAATATACCTCAGGCATGACTCCCTCATTTTTAAAATGCACGTTTAAGGTTTCGGATTAGTTTTTCTGCTCGATTTCCGATCAGTTCAATTCAACATGTCGAATAAATATGATGCCTTGAAAGACTCAACTAATTGGCCCTTGAAAATTTGGAAATGAAGAACGCATTGATTGCTAATAACGGGTTGGATAGTTGTCCCTTTAAATTCCTCTCCACTCTGAGCAAGAAGAGTAATTAAAAAACATACCCTCTATATATCTTTGGATGACGAAAGCGGTCTGACCGCCGAAGTATTCAAGTAAGATATTTTTAGTGTCCCCTTTTGTGTGTTCCTATGTTTATTTAATCTTGTGCACATTTAAATATTTTTTCAGTAAAATATTTAATTGTAGGCAAGCTTAAGAAGCGTTTTATGGCTACTCATTCGGTTTCGGATCAATTTGGGCCCTCCTGACGTGTCATTACGAATGTACCACGGCCCCCTCTGTTAAAAACCACTACTCTAGGGGCATAGTTGCTTGCGACTTAGGCCCTTCCCTCATTAATGAAACCGAACTTCGTTCTAAATACTTTAATGCCATTGAATTATTCAAAAGGCTAACTGCCATAATAATTCCAAACATAATACTTTTCTATTCCAAACATGGATTAATCATTTTTCAAAGCATAGGAACATGCTGTGACCTAATGATTTAAATGTTTCTTATAAAAAAAATTGTATTGATATTTTTAATTCCACTTCAAAAGAAGCGTCTTTTTAAGTGTCAGTCACAAGAGCTTTTTCTCTGGAACACATTTTGGTCTCAATTTGGATGAATATAAAAAATTTACTGGATTCGATGAATAAAAACGAAAACATATTTAATTACGGGGAGCGAGTGGGAACTTGTGAACATCCACTCACCTGAGCTTCTGTGCGCCAGGGCGTTCATCAACGTACTCTTCCCAGCTCCACTGGTGGCATTCAGAAAGCGAAGCAGCGTCGATAGCAGAAACCGGAAAAGGACAGGATCATGCGGAAAATCACAGAAAATAAGTATACACACTATTTTGAAACAAAATGACAAAACTTCATAACTAATGCATTTATAATCGCAATTTTACGAGGATAATTAACTTGAGAGATATTTCCAATAACTTGTATGTTCATACTTATACTTAAGTATCCAAAAGAAATAAAACTGTTAGAATAATTATCCGAGAACACGTATGGCTGTCAAGAGTAACTTAATTGAAAACGCCTGAAGAGGAAATGAATAAAATTTTCCACTTCCATAATGTTTGCGAAGGGTATTGTATTTCTATCTGGTATTGTATTGTATTTTGAATCGGCTGTTTCAGCTCAAGGGGCATGACGAATGAAGCCTGAACATTCATTAAACTGTTGGAAGAGTTTGAATCCACCCTTCTAGCTTCTTCCAACTCAATGGCTCCGATTTCTCCCTTCCACAACTCCGTGTCCCTCTTTCCAAACTACCACAGAACCTTCCAAATTAACTCTTTTCATATTTTATGCAATTCATTTTGAGTGCCTATCCACGCATTCACACACCATGCACTTTAATTTCAATGGATAAAGCTTCCGATAAAGACGTTTCATCCCAAACATATTCGAGAGGTAATAAATTTCATTCCAAAATGCACTCCCTATTCTTATTTATTGGCAAACATCTCGACACTCGCCGACAAGTATCGAGCGAATGCTGCCAGTGAGAAAAGTTCAATGGACGATATCCATAAATCTTCCTTTCAGTGTTTGACGAGCGGCTCTTCCCCTAGGACTCGTTTCAACATTGACCCATTAAGTTAGCCGGCGGGCGGCCGAGGGCGGGAAGTGCCGCCCAAGAGATCTTCCCCGGCACAACTGGCGGTCGTCGAATGGAACGACGCGACATCCACTTGGACGACGTACTTCTGCTGGCCAAAGTGGGAGCATGGCGCCTGGTGGAGGTGGAGGGGGAACGCAACGTCAATGTGCCCTCCACAGAGTGTGCCCCCCAGGTGGCGGGAGGCGTGAAGTGAAGCGGCCCCATGAGTGGGTTGACCCCAAACCTACGACGAGGCGTGTCAACGGACGAAACCAGAAGACATTTCTCCCGTTGCGGTGCGCGGCGTCTAGGTTGGCGCGGACCGCAGAGTTGTGGAACTGGGCTTCAAAGCTTCGGTGATGCTCGTGACCACGCGGGGACTGCTTAAATGGACCGAAAGGTAGGTTTGAAAAACCAGAAGTGTCTATTTTTATCTTCGAATGAAGAGAGGCCACTAGCACAGTCAACCCGTGCAGGACGTAGCCCTACACTCGCAACGTTTTCCAATGAAAAAAAATTGCCTGGTAATATAATTTCTGCCACTCATTTTTTTCAGGAAATACTTTCGATTGTGATACAGCCCTTTGGCTTGCATCATCTTCAGACACGTAAATTACTCATGGTAATTTTTTAATTAGTAAGTTATTCAATATTTGACCGGGGACTGTTGTGATCGCCAGAAGAGTAAATATTTAGAAACCCTAGATCTTAATTTGGTTGTGACTTTTTATGACGACTCGGGTTTATCGGGTTTTCATCATTGATGTCAGCTACAATTTGAGTATTATTGTTATTGACGAAATGAAAACCACATTTCGGCTATTATTTTTCTGCATCATTTACGCTGAAAAATTATTTTTATTACTTCAGGGGAGGGGTAATAAATCCTCTTTTTGCACCACATGGTTTCCGCGATTTTTCTGGCATCTAGATAATAACAGTACTTAAGCTTTACCGGAGAGTGGTCTGAGCCATCATCTGAAACACGTGACCCTTCCATCAGTAGCCGAACAAACTCACGCCGCTCCCTTAGTCATTTAGTAAAACATAGATGCGTGATAATAGGTATACAATTAAGGTTTATTTCATTGTAGATATCTCCTCATTTTCGGGTAACACGCAGTGGTTCAGATAGCATTCGATCAGAAATCATCTTGGAAAATATTGCGAAAAAGGCCGTTGATCAAATTTATTACTGAAATGATTGTTGCTGGTTCTTCTTGGAAGATCTTTCAGCGGGGTTGAACGATCTTTAAAGATGGACATGTTATGCAACGCCATGCTTCATCAAATGGCGTTCTTAGTTCCTTTTGCGCCGTGCATTAATGACCAACATCATTGCATCACAACTCGCGCGAAGTGCTTAGCTTGCTTGATAGGCCCATGGATCTGACAGTATTTCGATAAACTCCAGCTTGTCATCGGGTTTTCACATGGCAGTGGCATCAAATTGAGATAGTGTCCCCGCAAATTCGAACCCGGAACCTATTATTAGCCGGCGGTAAGGTTTGATTCAAAGGGCACAATGTCTGTACGTAGCTTTTTCATAATATTAAGCACACATCTCCTTTTGCGATACTTAACCTTACCCGATACATTGCCATTTTTGTGATGGCCGGAACTAACTTGATGCAAAGTGAACATTATTGCCATTTTTCTAATATTATTTAATTAAATACAGTTGCTAAAATTTGATCTGCTGAAGTCTACACCGCCGATTTCCCGGAAACTGATAGTCATCCATCTTTGGCAGTCTGGACTCATTTAACCCAGTTTATTGAACGGATCTTATCAATTAATTTACGTATAATTTTTGTTTAATTTAAGTTTATGACTATTTGAGACAATTTCCGGAAAATTCCGTGTCTTTGAGAGAAATGTGAAATTCGTGGGAAAAACTTCGTGGGACAGAGATTTTTGATGAATTTTTATTCCTTGACTACTGTTGGTTCAAACTCGACTAGTGGTGTATGAAATTCGGTGTAACCTGGGCATCGATTTGAAAATTTAATCTTTGAAGTCGTTGAATTGGAGTAACCGTAGCAGCAATGTAACTTGATGCGACCATGCGAAGGTGATGAAAATGCTATTACATTCACTGGCTTCTATATTCCCGAAACAGTTGTTATAGGTAACCGGATATCACTCACTTGAATTTTCCTTTCAGGCGTACGTTAATGAAGTCTTTCCAGCTGAAATGCTCTCGGATGCGTAATTCCAAAGAAAGGTTGGAATAAATGAGATCCCCATTTTATTACGTGCGAATGGACCCAAATAATTCGTGATTGACTCACCTTGCTCCCATCAGAGCCACCAAAGAGCCAGGTCTAACGACGCCACTCACTGAAAGGAAAGAATTTTAATTAGAATTCATCCGTCAAAAACATTATTGACCTCACGAGGTCTATGCATATCTGAAGGTTTTGAAAGCTCAGTTGAAAGAATCTGGAATAGAGACTGAGCTCACCGTTTATCATGAGAATTTATGAAAGAAATATATGTTATTACTTCCAACTGAAACAGTACTTCATCATCGGGAATGTTTTGCCCGATTTATGTTGAGACTAATGATTATCGACAGGAGTAATATATAGCGTATTTTATAGCTAAAGAACAGTGAATATTTTATCATTTCTAACGGTCGCTGTTAATTTCTACTAAATCTATAATGACTTGCAGCCGCTCAACTACGAAGGTTCTGAACATTCTTCAATTATTATTAGTAAGTATTATTTTCCCACACTAGCTATAATTCTCTCTGTTTGGCAAATGAAAAATTAATTACCTTCGTGATGTCGTTTAATTATTTCAATTCATCGTAGTTAAAACTTAAATTGTTGAAACGATGTACTCTACCATTGCAATTAAATTAACCGTTGCAAAATGTTAGGCTTATTATAGATACCAAATTATTTTAATTGAAGGACTCGGAATTTAATGTCGAGTACGCAGAGGTTTTGCAGCCAAGTGATAACGGGTAAACCATAAAAATTTTATCGCTGCTGCACCAAGCAGCGGGCTGTATTTCTGAGTAACTCACGCCCTACACTTTTCGATTGATCCATCCATAGGGCTCTTGTAGTCGTGGAAAAATATGGGTTTCCCAACTATAACTAAAATAATCTTTTAGAGACCCCATGAGCATGTATTAACCATTTTCCGATGGATGTCTATGTGTTTATATTCGTGCGTGATTGATATTTTTTGAGTGCAATACAAAAAAATCTATTAATCTGATAACAAGAAATTTAAAATTTTGTGAATGTGTAGAATAAATGGTTAATCTTCCATTTAAAGACCCATTAAAAATGACGCATTAATGTCGGTAATTTAGCTGTCTGACCTATTTACTCCATTATAACATAACCGCAACATTTCTTAGAACATTACATCTAAGAATAGTGTAGACTACGGTGTTAAAGAATATTATAGTTTCAAATATTTCTGCTGCACATTTTCCCAAAAGCTGATCGTTTGATGTTTTCATTTATCTGTAAAAATTATACTATTTAATACTATTTGTTTTATGCATAAAATATCTTTATTCTCGGCTAAAATTTATTAAATTGCACTAAACATACAACATCTGATGAGGTATTCAAGAAACAATAATTGATGTAAACGTTGAAACTTGGCACTCAAATTTTATTCTCACAATGGTACGTACTTACAATTGCTGTTATTTACTCACACTTGTAAGTACAATAGGCAAGATATAATTTTTTATATGCAATTTCCCCGTAGACTAAAAAGTTATTTGTATTTTGTTAGTGGGATTAGATCGTCGAAGGCAAGTGACAGGATAGGTTTTATAATTTCGGGAGGAAATGCAACAATGAATATTCTTTTATTTTCCCTGAAATCATTATGGAGAGATAACTTTGTGGTTGCAATTACAAAACCCATTAGCCCAGAGGAAAGAGATTATGTAAAAATATATAACGAATATTATTTCTTCGCGGAATTAATAATATTCACAAGCAATATAAGTTAATAAATACATGGGGTATAAAGTTGTTGATTCAGGCATTAGCTTTTCACTAAGATAATGTAATAATGTAATGCCAATTGATGAAAGATAATTAATTATTGCTTAATTTTATATTTAAATAGGCGCAAAAATATGGGAACATATTAATAATGTGTCTAATATTAAATATAAATATTAATAAATGTATGAATGCTTATTAATAATATAAAAATAATGTATGTAATATTTCCGCGACAAATTTGGAGATATTAGATATATTACCCACATAAGGCTTTTATAAATACGAGTACTGATTCATAATTTAACCATGAAATCATTTTAATTCATCTTATTCTGTAATCACTGACCCTATCTTCCTCCCCCTCATACTCCTCCCCTTCATCCTACCGTTCTATAATGATTGGCTTATATTATATTATACCCCCTCCTCAGGCGGAAGGGGTATAATGTTAGCCAATCATTATAAAGCGGTAGCGGCCATTTTGGATCGAGTAGGCGATGAAGGATGTCGCAGTTCTAGCTTTCCCGCCGCTCTCTCGCCCCACTCACCGTTATTGAGCACCCTCTTGTACGCGGAGGAGGAGCTCCCGAAGCGCGTCCAACTCCTCGCCGATCCCCCGCTGCCCTCCCCCTTGGCGTGCACGTAGACGCTCAAGTCCCTCCAGGTGAGGGTCAGGCCCTCGTGCGGCGAGCACCAGCTCCCCTGGTCCGCCAGCATCCCGTACACTCCCCCTTTCGTCTCCCCGTTGCCAGACAGTAAGCCCTCCGAAGAATCTCCCGACGCCATCTCACCGGCCCGCCACCTCGCAGCAACCTTTTGGGGGAAGGGAGAGGGAGAGAGAGTCGGGTGAGCGGAGATTTAGAAAGAAAAGAAAGGCATGGGGGAATGGCCATGTTTGTAAACCCCAACGCGCAAATGGTTCGGGTATAGTTCTTGGTCCCCGACTCCCTTGGCGGGTTTTGGGCGATGCGAAAATCCTGGGTCTGGTTTCAAGTTTCAAGGAGCCGCCAGCTCGGAGCCTTGGGAGTTATACCTACTCTCGAGGGTTACATAAGAACACTTTCTCGTGCGCCAGCGATTTTAGTGTACACATAATGGATGCGCGTTTTGAAGACGGTGGAACGTCTCTTCCGGTTTCTTCTTTGTGTGAAAACGTGGGAGATAGCTAACATGACACCCATGTCCAAGGCGAGAGTCGAACCCGCGACTTTCGGTTGTTGTACAACTGGTTTAAAACGAACCAATTGCCGCATTGTCTCGTGTGTAAAGGTTTCAGGCTCCATGCCGTGAAATGTCATGCGGAACGATGGAGAGAATAGTGTCACGTTCGTGGAAAAGCTTGCTTATAAATATTAATGTTCTGCTTTCTATCTTCGTCGTTCAATACTTTTGTTCTGTGTAGATGCTTATAGAATACGCTATTTGTCTGCGCCACTTTCTATTCCACAAGCTCCAGCCTTTTCCATCGCTACTAAGCCTGGGATAGGATAGCAATAAATGCGACATCGGAAAATTTTTTCACTCCTCCCAGTTTTTACTTGCCTGATTTTGTGTTTTGCCGTATCTTTTCTGTCATAATCTTGTCCTTATCTATCTTTAAACTTCAATTTCCATCACCAAATAACTAGAGTCCTTGTTCGGTCTTCTTCTTTTTCCTTTCTTGCTGAAAGTATGTAGCACCATGGAGAAAAAGTTCAGCGAAACATGGCCTATTGATTTAAATTTAATAATTTATCCGTGGGTAGAAATAGGCGGTGCAGTAATACTATGCGGCTCACAAACTATTGATGAATTGTCACGTAAGTAGATTTTGGCTCGATTCAAAAGCTTCTATCTCGTTCTGTGTGCAGAGAAGTCATTAATGTTGCAATACAACTCACCCGCAATTTTGACGATATTTACATTTCCTGCCTTACGCCCTCATGTTGACTCGCAGGGAAATTACTTGGATAATCTTCCCTGAGAGATCATGACATTCCGCGGACTCGACCTTCCCTTGAAGTTACACAAGGCCTTTCTTTAAATGCGCTACTAGCTGAAAAAAATCCTCCCCGAAAACATATTTCGGTTACATGGAGTTTAGTCACGAGTGCCTTACGCAACTGGTTTTCCAGTTTGAAAGATTCAGTTAGCGAATGCGAGGTAAATCGACGTCGTTCTGGTGACTGCTCACCCAGGTTACAACGGTTATTTTCGGGGACCAGCCCGTTTGATAGCAGTCTCTTCGGTTCCATTAATTTACACGTGCTTCCTACTAAGACCCCCCTTGACATAATCAACTGATCAGAATAAAAAGTAGATCCGAAAAGGAGGTTCCTCTATCAGATACTCAATTTATTGCATTCATTATTGTAAATTGCAAAATTTGTTTTGATCAAAATATTTGTCAAAGCTCACGAAATAGTCCATAAAGTTAAGTAGCATAGTTATCGTATTATCTTCTTTTTTGCAACCTTTAATAACAGCTCATCTTGCGTGCGTAGAATACTAATTTATGCCTAGATATAAAGTTAATGTTAAGCTATTCGTAGAGCGTCCTTGCATCGCTTGAATTTTGCAACCACTCCGTTTGATTCTAGCATTCGTATGGTATATTATTTTAACGGCACATATCTGGTGTGGAAAAATTCCCTGCCACACACCCTATTGGTGGCTTCCAGGGCATCATGTAGATAAATTTTCCACCTTCTTTTCCATGTTTGATAAAAGTTCTACTTATTGTCGTTCCATTTCTGTAACACTTGAGTATTTTTTTAAAACCAATATTGCCACTAGCCTTGATATCTATGTTTATGGTTTAGGAAGGAATGACAAACTCCAACAAAATCAAAGTCTGCCTCAATCATTAATGATCCCTTAAATTATTTTTAATAGAGGTTAATGATGCTCAAGATCAAGCTCGGTAGAGGGGTGCAAAGGGGAGGGAGAGGCTGTGGGAAGAGACGGGAGTTGGAAGAGAGAGAAAGGCGAGAGGATAATGGCGGTTGGGGGGAATGTTGATGGGGAGGTAGGAAAACAAGAATTTCATAGGAGGAAGTGGATGGAAATAATACTCTCCAAGCACTGAAACTGGCTTCCAAATAAATTTGATATTATTATTACATATTATTATTATTACGCAGCGATGGGGAGTAATTGAGTAAAAGTTTTTTTCAATATCCTTAATGCTTTTCTAATTTTCGTCTAAAATATTCCAGAAATAAGTAAACCTGCTCTAATTAACGTAGTCCAACTTCTGCGTTTTTACTTTGCCACCCTATTTCCTGAGAATCTCATTTGGTTCGTTTTCTAATTACTGATTCTCATTTCATGCCTCTCACACCGATTCTGCAATGCGCTCAGCAATGATCTTGATCACTTGGTGGACTGGCGAAACTTGATCATGCACATAATTGACCGAAATCAGTTCCCCACCTTCTTTAATTCCTACCTCCCAGCCGTTGCCATTGCCTTTGCCGTTTATTCGCTTGCCCGTTGCCGTTATTTCTGCGTATAAGTTCAGAGGCACGGACGATAATGGACAGAATACATTTCGAAATAATTCCTGAAAACAGATTATGATGTTTTCAGAGGGAGCCAAATGATGACTAACGGGTACGAGAGCCATCACAGAAGAATTGTTGGTAGGGAACATGATAGCTCCCGGTTTTCCTCATCCCTCTCATTCCCGTATGCACGCTTTAATTATCCATCCATCCCCAAAGATGCAACTTGAATGACTCGTGAAGGGCCGATGAATTTTCGATTGGCCAATTATCTGATGATTACTCCACCTTCTAAGGTAAGCACACGATTGGTGGGAATAGCCAGAACTCGACGCCGCCAGTTTGCCTCTGCGCCGTCTCCTTCATCACAATGGGAGAGCATTTCTAAGATTATTTGGAAATGGGTCAGCGAGATTACCTGTTGCCTACCGGTCTCTTTATATTCTCATGCCTTGCTGCATTGATGACATTCATGACTCAATACACGAAATTCATCCATAGCCTTCCTCTATAGTCCTTCGCTTTTATGCTATTTCCATCGCCGTCTACTGAAATCAATGGCGCCACGTTGTTTGACCAATGCTTCCAAGCATTCCTCCCGCAGTGTTTTCCACGGCCTTAACTCTTCGCACACTCTTCGTAGGATTCTTCATTAGTCACTCAGGCTGTCAATTTCATCCTCATCGTTCTTCAGTATCGCCACGCTTTCATCGCTTCATTCCGTCTCTCTGCTCACTGATATCGTACGCGTGTCATTTTCGAAGGTAGTAAACTCCTTCAGCCTGCAAGTATTTAGGCATCATTGTTTGAAGCCCGAGATGTTATTAGCCATCAGATTTTGATAAACAAATCGTTGTTCGTGCTCTGTTGTCTCTCCTTCTTCCGCCGTCTCCATATCTACGTGAATTCTTCTTCGCCCTTCCAAAGTATTTCGTACAAGCAATGATTACGGGTGCCATTTTGTTAAGTAAGATTACGTGCGGGCGTTGTCTAGGCCATTATGCACGCGCCCTGCGTGGGGCTCACCTTGTCTTTGAGGCCGAACGGTCCTTTCGCGACGCAGTTCCCCGGTGTCGCCGAACTCTTGGTCGGCGCGTGGTTCGTCTTTGACCGTTGTCTTTTTTTCAGTGGAACCTCTATATCTGAGCTACTGACCCAAGTGGCTGCAAAGCTAATGTACCTAACCGTAATTTTATTAACTTGCTCTTGGCCTTCGACTGATTCAAAAGCTTCTTCAACAGGTTATTCGCGTAAATAAATGAAAAAAAAGTGTAAGCATAAAAAACATACAATAAAAGCGTTCGGCCGTGCCACGCGCGCTGTAGTTATTGGGCGTGTGCACTCGGAAAAGTTAAACTCGCTCAAATATGCGTCTGCGGATTTGCGCTCACTCTGGTTGTTTCCCGGGACACCCAGATTGTAGGGGGAAGAAGAGTTTCCTAAATTCTTGGCATGGGGAACCTTATTACGTCTAAAGGAGATCCACAGTAAATGGGTCACCTTCACAACCTTGGTCTGCGCCCTCCTTTCTCCAAACTCTTAGGTCAATGTTTTCTTTTGCTAAACTGTAAATATTCTCAATAGTCACAGATACATTTTTTTGGCGGCTACCTTTACTTGTGTTAAAATGCTGATAAAAGCCCTGCTTCTTTCCAGTTTCAATATGTTTTTGAACACACTGCATGTTTTCCATCTCCCTCTAGAAGCGAACATGTTCCCTAGCAAGCGATTGGGAAAAATTCTTCTAGCTTTTTTCTGTGAAGAGGCACCAAACGGATTATTAATTCTAAAATCAAGTTTTTCAAACTAATTTTAAATCTTTGCAAAGGAAAAAGCATGATTTCAAAGTCTCCCGATATAATATTCTTATAGATTATGTCTTAAATAGTAGTTCTTAATAGATCGATTTCGATCTACGACTCCTAAATCGCTCCTTTCTTTTTCAATTTTCAGTTACTGAATCATACTTTTGTCCCTGAAGCTATATTTTAAAAGCAGCGCGCTAAACCTGGCGCTACTAAGAAAAGTAGGTCGCTACCAGTAATAAGCATCTTCCTGCACAGTATTGGCAAGAAACAGGCCCTGGTTGATTCACTGACGTGTTGCTCGTCCGGCAATGAAGGCACCCCGTGGATCATGCTAGCTGTAGCAATCAGTCATGCGCACTCATCCTTCATTCCCCTTCCCACTCCATATGATTTACGCCCAAATTGATCCAAATATTCAAATTATTCCTAATAAAATGTGATTTATGCCCAAGAATAGTGGCGGCAGCACCACG
Source organism: Calopteryx splendens (assembly GCA_002093875.1). NCBI lineage: Eukaryota > Metazoa > Arthropoda > Insecta > Odonata > Calopterygidae > Calopteryx > Calopteryx splendens. The sequence continues at coordinate 718,227 of LYUA01000486.1, read as the reverse complement.
AAACATTAAGTACGAAAGGGTAGGTATTACACCATTCTCCTCTCGATCTTTTCAGAGACTCTCCCT
>LYUA01000486.1:641642-665721 GCA_002093875.1 Calopteryx splendens | reverse complement strand
GGGGGGGGGGGTGTCGTTGGGCGAAGAAGCGGCGGAAAAGGAAAAGATAGAAATACTTAGGTTGCATTGTTGAAGTTATACTCCTGCGCGTCTCCAATGTGACAGGTTAAGTCTTCCATCACCGCATCTTTGAGGGAATTGTCGTCGGCGGGGGGAAATCATATCTACAACGGTCGTCGTTGCGTAACTGTATCGGTGGCCCTTTGTTGAAGATCCCTCCATGGCAGTCATCACTAGCAGAGACGACCATCATCTGAGATCGCTCCACCGCAAGGAATCGTTTGTGTATGTTTGTGTTTGGGCAGGATTTTGCGAGGTGGAGGAAGGCCGGGGAGAAACACTGCGTAGCTAGCCACAAAATCCCAACAAAATGCTCCAAGCGGCCACACAGTTTAACGGCCCATCCGACGGACGGAGTGCTGTCTTTCAAAGTGCTCTCCCAGTCGGAATTAAGAACTCGAGCAAAACACTCGCCTCCGCCGGGATCGGAACCCTGGCCCGGGAGAATCAGGAGCCAGTGATATAGCCACCAAGCGAGTTCAATACCCCAGTATTCTGTTCGCTTCGTTGAGAGTTGCGTCGCATTGCGTCGTCTCCGTCTGTTGTAAGATGTCCGTTAATTTTGCTCCTGTTTTCTCTCAAGCACACCCAGCGTTCTAAATCATCGGGAAAATGGAAAACTTTGAAAGTATTCACGCTCTCCCTCATTGAAGCTTACACTGAGAATTTGGGCTACCGTAAACTTGGAACGGTTAGCGCTGAAGGGATGAAACACTTACGCAAATGGTAGTAAAATACGAACTAAAAGGATGGATAGTCGGAGAAGACTTTTGTTTGAGGATGAAATTTTGTCGGTAAATTTCTTTTGTATGCACCGGCTCTGGCGAGGGTCGGTGGTCATGTGTTTATGTACCTATCCATTTAGAACTTTCACCTGATAAGTCAGAAGAAGAATTACCAACAGAAAATATTGAAGCCAGCTAGCTTCCCTTTACTCCGTCAATTTTAAATTTATTTGTTCCCATCTTGTGATACGATCCTTTGCTCGTCTTTGTGCTCTCGCGACGTTTGGATGCAGCGTAACTAAGCTGGAAGCGAGATCAGCGCGTTCATCAGCATCCAAAGAGCATATCAAATTGCTCAGCGATGGGTCCATGCCTCCTGCAGTTCCATATTCCATCTCCCTGCAGTCACTGCCGTCAACGTTTCACGATCTTCCTTTTTTTTGCTTTCGTTCAGGGAATCAAACTACGGAATCCCTTTTGGTTCCGCGGGTTCTTCTATGATGGTACTTGACGGGGCAACGCGGCAGGCGTTAGATTCTCCCTTTCGCCGGGCTGAGATTGCTATGAGAATAAATAAATCCGGTGACGTGCCAGGCGTAACCAATGCCTCACAAACGGTTTAATCCCGCCCCTGGTAAATGTTCCAGTGATGCAGTCCTATCCCTCCACGCCCTTGGCGGCCATGCGATTCGCGTAGCGCATCGCAACGAGGGGCGGTGGTGGGGGAAGGTGGGAGGAAGGAGTGAAGGCATTTTCGCCAAGTTGGGGGGAGGGTGGAGGAGCGGAGCTGGAGCCAAAGGTCACGGTAACGGGCAGGGAAGTCGTGTTACAAGTGTGGCGTGGGCTATAATAATATTTCTGGTAAGAAAGAGGAAAGTGGCTGGGAATGCGACGGTGGAAATTCAGCGAGGATGCAAGCAAGGTTTAACTCTTATTACTGGGGTCGTGTGAATAAATTCACTTTGGATTTGGTTCTCAAAATGTCTTCTCGCCCCTTGGAGATCGTAATCTTCGTCGCAAGGTCTATGGATTGTACCACATAAAGTGAAATTCACTGTGTATCTTTTATTTTATATACTAGATAAACTAATTCAGTTAACGTGCACTTATGGTAGTAATAGTATATATTATTGAAATAAGGAAAACTAAATATTAAAAAGTAGTTAAATTCGAATCGACTGATGAATATTTTTTTTGGAAAGTTGGAAGTTTGGAAATGTAGTGAGAAATATTTGGGCGTTTCCTTCAGAAGTTTCGATGAAGTATTCGTGTGCTTCCTCTCTGCTAGTAAGGTTAGTAGCGTGGAGAAAAATGATGAATATTATTGTATTTCAAATAAATGCTCGGTTTATCCTTGCTCATCACGGCTCAAGGAAAGGAACTAGCCTCCCTAAACATAGGCATGCTGTGAGTTTCGCACGTCGTAGGACTCTGTACGGGGTAAGACCTTCATTCACCAATAAAACTAACCTGCCGGTTGATTGCATAGGATGTATTAAGGACTGCCAAATTCCTTTTGCATGTAAATTTACATTTTTATTTTCCCACCGAAAATCAGTTCAGTTATCAAACGGAAACTGATTTATTTAGTGCATATAAATAATAAGTTTCGCTAGGTATGTGCTTCACCAAGACTGCTTTCATCTGTTTACGTTAGCCCAAGGCATATTGACTGTGGATGGACGTCTTGTAAGTGCTCGCGGATACGTTTACATCAAAGTGAAGGGAAGTCATAAAATTGATGAATAATATTAATATGTTGATAGGTTATGGACCGATTGGTTGACGGCAATGAGACGAGTGAAGGAGATACATGAGTGTCAGAAAGAGAAAAGAGAAAGGTATGGCATAATAATCTCTCCGATTTCTCTTTCCATTATGTCCAAATGGCAATTTTAGCTCTTTGAAATATGGCAGAATCGTTCGGAAGCATCGGTTCATATAACATGCAGATTGTTCTGGGTGAAATCCTCAAAGGTATCGTTCTGCCGGACGGGATGTGTGGTGAATAGTTTCTCAGAAATGCATCGTGGAGGAATAAGAATTGCTCCAAGGATTGCGAATACAATAATGACTATGATATGGCACTTTTCCACTAGTTAAATATATCTAATTATCAATACATTATCCACCTAATCACGCCTGAAACAACGCAATTGATTGCGAATATGTTAAATGGCATAATTCCATTTCAAATTTCCCTAACATTATACTGCACATTGTGTTGCTACATTCATTATGTATTATTATTATTAGCAGGAGAGATCATACATATAGCAGCAGAGATCTAGAGATCTATATGTATGATCTCTTCTAAATCCAGATAGAAAGTTAATGGTATTAGCTGTATCTGCTATATTTCTCCGAAATGTCTTTTGATGTCTTGAATGGGAAGAGGTAAATGGGAAATGTACATGTTTTTAGACATTTTCATAATCTTCCTCCACATTATAATTATTTCATTCCCCTGTAATAAAGAATTGTTATGTTACCATTCATGTTCATGAAAATTTGAGAATATATGTCTCAATCAGCAATACCGCATCGTCGGTTTGTAGATGGATGGGTACATTTAAATCTCCAACCACAATCTGCACCTTATCTTGACTGCGGATGGGCGTCTTGGAAGTGCTCGCAGATCCGTTTGAATAAGTGTCTCACTATCTCTCACGCATTTATCCGTGTGCATGAAAAACAAATTATTATGATAATTTTAGAAGGTTTATAAGGAAATGCGGATTAAAGGCGAGACTGGCGGAATTCTTTTTCAGTAATCTGTATTTCAATACACTTCTTCTGTAATCCTCAATAGTTCGTTTCGCAGGAAATGATGACTCTCGAACATTTCCTTTCTCGACGTTCCTTCTCGTTTCTCAGTAGGTGCTGCAGTCAGCATTCTCAGTTATATATAAAGGCGGAGCATATGCATTCTTTCCTGGACCGGTTCTGTCCTCTTTTCAAGCCCGTAATTCCTTCAATTATGAATTTTATCCAGCTCCCGTGCCTCAGAATACGCTCCATAATGTTTATCCCTCTTTCCTTCATTTATTTCCATGGGCTAGCTTCCCTCCCCTCTCTCTCACACTCCCCTATTGGTAACCTTCTCGGTCGATGTCTCAACCTCAATATTCTCGTGTGGCACCAGAGTTCGAAGTATTCTATAAAGCATACATAACTTCCTCGCTTCGGATTTTCAAGCATATGTATTTTTGTGTAGATTCAAATTATAGTAATCACACAAATGAGATCTCATTCCTCTTCCGTTTCTTGTTCCCAAACCAAAATCTCCAACCACCTCTTTTGCAGAACCTTCCCCAACTATTGCATTCCAGTCTCCAAGTAATATAAAGTTTTCTTTTGTCTTAATTCTTCCGATAATATCTCCTAGTTTCCCGTACACCTCCCACACTTTCCCGCACGTGATCTGTTGGTCTTTCTTTTAGTTTTATGACAAAATGCGATCGTCATACTGCCAGAAGAGAAGTAATCCCTTTCCACAATTTTTGTTTAGAGTGAAACTCACGCACTTTTTTGCCTATTTGTGGTTGCTAAATGCATATACTTCCATACTAGTCACTTTTAATTTAATAATCTCTTCACTGTGATCACCGCAATTGAGCCAGTTCGAGTGCCTCTATTTTAAATCTCTTCATTCCAATTTTTCTGGCCTACCTATTTGAAGATGTAATCCAACATTACAAGTCCGAAGCTTCATCGATTGCATGGCACCACTGAAAGCCCGGAGACCCGAGCGTGGAGCGTGTCTTGAATTCCGGAATAGTTTGCTTTTAACGAACTGCCCATGAACGTCAACCATTCTTGGCCTTCCGTCACCCTTTTCTTGGGTGAATCCATTGGGATCTTTATTGCAGTGGTACCCATATTGTGGAGGAGGACCTATTTCCTTGTTCATTTTATGCCGTTGACCGTCATGCATGGTTCCTCCACCTTTTCGTTGAGGATATTTCTCCCCGATGACAAGAGAGCGCCCTTAGCCTCGTTTCGCTCCTGCCTCCTCCGAAGAGGGCGATGGAAAAATTAGAGGGATCACTTATCCCGGTGTTCTTGGCCTCGTGTGAGGAAACAGGGAGTACCACGTGTCGGTGTTGTCGTCATTTGCCAAAGAGGGGCTTTAAGACGCACGCATCCACGAGCAGCAACACTCGAGTCGGTCGACTAGCATGCGGGATTACAGTCTAACCGCCGTCTTTTATCTCATTGTCAGAAAAAATAAAATTCAATGTATATACATATATATATATATATATATATATATATATATAATTACGGATAATTGGGCTTAACATAATCACCGCTGTGTTATTACCTTGGACGCTACAAGCATGAAACATCTGGGAGCGACGCGGGGTGCGGAGACACCTCAAACCCCCCTCACCCCCACCCACCCCGCCAATCCCCCCGCTTCGAGACGAGGGGATGATGGCAGGGGTGGGCTTCATTAGAGGGGGCGGTGTAATACGAGAGAGGAGGAGGGAGAGGTTGGGTGGGGTGGTGGGAGTGATGGATGTGGCGGTGGGGGGAGGGGGGTTCCAGAAGGGGGAAAGATGGCGAAGGAGGTCGGTGGTGACGGTTGGATGACGGGGTGGTAATGAGAGAGCGTGGAAAAAGTGATTGCGGGGTGGATGCGGTCGGGGCGGCTTGCATTCGAGGGGATTTGGAGGGGGCAGGAGGCGTTGAATGGACGGGTGGGTGGTGAATGAGAGGGGAGGGTGCAAAACACCAGGGAACGCGTCGTCGTGTTGGTGCGATAAGGAGCCGCCGCGGCCGGCCGGAGGGGATTCCATTAAGTCGTCCGCATGTCCATCCCATTGCATTGAAAATGTGTCAGACTGGAGAAGGGAACCCAAGGACTCGTTTGATAACTCACTTATTTCATTCAATTATTGTTCTAAATAATTTGTGATTATATTCTCTCATCACCAGAAGGGGGATGGCGTGGTTGCCCTGTGGGTAGAGCTTTCGCCTACTGCACGGAGAGGCACGAATTTAAATCTGTCTGATCGTCATCACGAATTATCCATCCGAGGATTGGTTTATAGTAGCTCTCCAAATGAATATCAGGGTTGGGGGAAAGTTCCTTTCCCTGAAAAATGGATGCGACAAGATTCTTTTTGCTTTTGAGTTGTTAATACTGCCTGTGTCTGATTTCCTCGCAGAAATAAGCCAAACTGTTGAGTAAGTGACACATCATCAGTAATCGTTATTCTCGCGCCACTTGTCCCATGCTTTTTATCGAGTGCTATTGCGGGTCTTAAAAGAACGGGAGGCAGTTGAGGGGCTACACACAGAGTAAGTCTCTCCTGGACCTTTTGAGGCGACCGAAGTTATTGTCCGATGGGCGCAGGTGGCGGTAAGTGGGTTCATATTACGGAGAGAAATAAAGCGAACCGTCGAAGCTACGCTTGAGAGGGGTTCTTTTTTTAGAGTTGCTCGTAAAACCTTATTACTGGCCGTCCGTGAACTCCCAGGAAGATCTGATACCCTAAAGTAGGTACATAGCTTAGGTGGAGCTAAGGGTGCCCAGATTGACATCCGGAATCAAACCCCAGCCTTCCAGACAGTTGCCTGATGTTCACCTCAAAAACAGTAACTGAACGTGAAAATATGATAAAATTAATTAAAAAATACAATTAGAAGTTGTTTCGTAGTGCTCTCCAACGGAAACTAATTTAGATATGACTGCAAAGTTAATTGCCTGATTAAATTAATTTTTTAATTGTTGTAACTTCATATTAGTCTAATAAGGTTAATATAAACTTTTTATTGAAGTTTTTCTTCGTCGAAATCAGGCTGTACGTTGACTTTTCGGGGAAACTGCGGACTCTATTTTATGCATTCATTTCTGCCGCGACAAATATATATATATAAATATTACATTAGTATTTATAAACACACACACATATATATAGCGTTGGCTGGCAAAAAAATAGAGAGAGTATTACAAAAAAGAACACGTATTCTAAAGTTTTCGGTGGCACAGCCATCTTCTTCAACGGTAGGAATAAACTGACGAAAGGGAGGATGTCAGGGGGAAGGTGAGGTAGAGTCGGGAAGAAAAGAAGTTACGGATGGGAGGGTTCTTAATGCCTGACGTTGGTGCCCAGGAAATTGAAAGCGTTTAGGCAAATGTAGGCTTGCTCCTAAGTGGGATGTCGGAGGGTGGGAAGGACGCTCGTATGAAGGCGGTGTAACAGTTGTTAAAGGGATTGTAATGGTAGGAGGCATGCTTCGGGACTGGGGGCATCATAGAGAAGGAAGAGGGTTTGCAGGAAGCGCATTGATTTTTTCTTATATTCAGGGACGTGGTACATTGTCCAATGTAGAAAGCAGGGCAGAGCTTGCACTTAAGGAGATAAACTACATTACTGGAGGTGCAGGAGCAGGGGATCAGTGGGTGACAGTTGAAAAGTGAGTGGTCTTTCCCTATTACAAGGCGTAGGTGTGACTTTGGAGAAAGTGGGGATTTTGTAAGTGGCTAGGTGGATATAAGGTCTGATAGGTTAGCGGGGATTTTGAAATTGCGGTTATCCGCTAACCAAAATTCGCAGTCCACTCCTTTATAGTTACTACGTCATCGAATTTGGTTAGGCTTAATTCCACGGCAAGATAGATCATAAGCACCGTGGCAATTGGATGAAAACGACTTGTGACGTACAAATATAGGCCGCCCCCTTCAGCGAAACACTTATGCGCTTCGATGTGTAGCCGCCTATGTCTAGACAACTGGGCAACAGATTGAAGAACTGAAAGATTCAGGTTTTTTTCTTGGTTAAGCTATCGGAAACGGTAATAAAAGAGTTGTGAACGAGCCCATTGCGGATTGAGTTGTTCATCGCAGCGTCGCGTCTGTAGGGGGTGGAATGCCAGGTAAAAATCAGTATAATATGTATAGTAAATATATTTAATTAGGAGGAGAGGATCTTTAAAATCCTAAAGTTCATATTGAAAACTATTTCAATAAGCTGGCTTCATCTAAACGCATGTTTGAAGTATGCGTTAGCATGCTTTATTTTCGCATAATGTCTCGAAAATACAGGTATTTAGTTTTTTGAACTCTATCAGGAGCGTCAATAAAAAAGTTGTGAACGAGTCCATTTCCATAAAAATAAGAATTTTTCTTTTGAAGATATATATTGTGTTGACAATGCAGTGAATCGTTTTCGAGGCAAAAAACCTGTTTTCGAAAAGAGTCTGAGGGAAGCTGAAGTCCGAGCGAACCTTACGCAGATATAATCATGTTGTTCTTATCCTCGGACAAGGTACGCGGCGTAGAGGAGACAGCATGGTGGCACGTAGCTGTCAAAGTGGCTGAGAAATATTGCCCCGTTCACTATGGGAGAATAGGGCACGTGGAAAGTTTATGTACTTATTTCCAGCACTGAATCTCCCCTTCCACTTTGAATATTGAATGTAAACCATTTATATATATACTGGTGAATAAATTCAGTGGTGGAGATCCAGCTGAAGAAACTGTGGACTTAACGAGAGATCACGGCGTTTAATTATGTGACACACGTCTTCATTGAGTCAAGGAATAATTTCATATTCCCTGTAATCAGGGCAGTCTAGTAATTATATACTAAAATGTTATTATTTACAATTAATCTAATTTTCGTGGAGTATTCCTTCTACCTTCGTGAACATTTCTTTAAAAATCTTATCCACACTGGTTGGTATATTTGTAAGCGAAGACTATAAATCTGTATCGCAGGCAAACGCTCACATGTGTCTAATTGTGCCATTTGGGTGCTTAAAATATTACGCCTGTAACGAAGGAAACGATTAAATCTCCCGCACAGTAGGCAAAACTCCCTTGGTCTCCATCCATTTCACCCGACTCTTCCCCCTCACCCTGAACCCCTCTTCTTCCACGCGCTCGCGCGATAAGATCTAGCATGTATTTTTTTTATTTCTCTCGTTTTCAGGTTCAAGGTTACGAACTCATGCCCCGAGGAATTTCAGAATTTTGGAATAGTAAATGCCGTCTCGCGAGCGCAATCGTAAATTGTCCGACTAGCTGCCTGCGGACGGAGGAGATAGAACCCGTCTCTCATGTGGCCTCGCACTTCAAGTAGCAAGCGGCGGCGACCGGTGGCCACAGGTAGGAGGGAAATGAACGACGGGTGGGTAGGCGGGTGTGGGAGGGTGGGGACAGCTAAGGGGAGGCGGCGTGATAAGATAGGAGGCTTTGGAAAAGAGGGATTGTGTCCCATACGACGGGATTTTATTACCATGGAAGCAGACGCGGTGCCTAGGGGAGTCGGACGAAGAGTGAGGAGACTGATGAAGGGGAAGTGGCGTTAACACAACCCGCTCCAAGCGTAGTTATTTTGGATCAAACGAGACGGCGGAAGTGAGTTTGCCTCACGGGCCTCTTGAGCGCGGCATCGAGTCGAGTCGAGTCGAGTTGGAGCCTTTAATTTTTGTAATCGTCATCATCAATTGCCGCCAATCCTGGGATTGATTTGACTAAACTCTCCACTCAGTTCCCTCATTGGCTAACCTGCTCGCGTACTTATTCCTTTTCCTTTCTACCACTATGCGTATCTTATCCAGGATTCTCCTCTGTGGATTTTTTCCGTATACTTTTTCTTCTGCAACTGCATTCAGCAAGTTATTTCGTCTCAGATGAATCCTATAATTCTATCCCTCCTTCCACTCGGTGTTTTCCCTCGGCTAATCTCATCTTCCGCTCTGGAAATTAAGTCCGTTGATTTGATTTTCATCATTGTCTTCTGGCTCCACATTTACATTTTTTCCAGTGCCTTTTTTTCTGCTTGCGCTATCGTTTTTTAATTTCGTCTTAAAGGAAGTAGACTTTATATTGTGTAGATTTCTCTTGATGACGTGTTTTAATAATCTCCGGGCTTGTGTCATGCTGTGAGTACATTTGCTTCTTGTAGGATGTATTCCTGGATTGTGACTCTGCTATAATGCATTCAGATGTTATGGATTATCTTTGCAAATATCAATAATAATTAATCGACCTATTTATCGTAACGTATCGTAACGTAACCTAATGACCTATTTAAGGTAACAGAGCCTCGTTTTGGCTCGTGTATACTCCCATTCCGCTCCGTTCTTAACCTTTTGTGTTATTTGGTACTACTGGGGTTTTTCCCTGCATCGTGGAACTCAAAACCAACCCCAAACTCCATTTACAGCTGTGTAAAGTTCGAATTTCTGCGACTTCATCTATTTAGGAACCGTGCATTGTTATTTTTAAAACTTCGACGAAAAATTTAAGCCACCTCTGTGCCTCTAGTAACCCTGTTAACGGTTATAAATGATTTGAGTTTGTTTTATAAGAGAATGAACTCAATTCAATTACCTTAAAATCCACTAGGCAGGAACAAAGATATCAAAAATATGTTTTGTTTTCAAAGACTCAGGGGTTGGTTTGGTACCTTGGGAATAAATAGGTACCGGCATTTAGGTACGTGACCTAAGACAATAAAAATATGAACCCGTACCTAGGGCTCGGTATTTCTCGATATATAGGTACCGATACCAGATTCTTATCTGACTCTAGTTCTGCCTTATGTCGAAGTACGGTCCGCGGCCTACTATTGGACCGCGATAATTTCCTGGTGGTAAACGAATTTTATTGCTAAGTAAATAACTGATCTGACCTCTGCCTGCTAAGCGCTGGGTTAGGGCAGAGCGATCACATTTCTATCATGCACTCAAGGGGCACCAGGTGGACTCAGGTGGACCCAGCGACTCTTCCCCGTGATCCTCCTACCGTATGCGATTCCCCTTGCCATGGCCCCGACAATACATGGTATCTCAACTCCCGCAACTCCGACATCCACCCTATTGACTCCGGCGTCCCTCAGGGAGCCATCCTCTCCCCTACCCTGTTCAACCCCTCAATGAATGGCCTCCGAACCTCACCCGACAGACATCTGCTTTTAATACGACTATGACAGGACCAATACCTGCCCGGGGCTCCAACACTCGCCCCTCCAGGATCAGCTCGACATACTTGATGCTTAGATCCGCGACTGGCAGCTGAAATTCAATCCACGAAGGTGCGTCCATTTAGTGTTCTCACGGCACACGGAAACCGTTGAAGGTCCGCCTCTACTCTTCGGTATGGAAGTAATTCCTTAAGAGCAATCAGCGAAATTCCTGTAAAATTCATCGTGAAAGCTAAGCTTTCCTAGAAATTGTTAAGTATATAACGCAGTTATAAATGAATCATTTAAAGCCATTAACCATATCAAAGATTGCCCGTTTTAATGCACGAATTTGAAAAATATTTTGTGGCGAAATGGGTGGCGAGCATACGCAACTTTTATTTCATATTTTAGTACGCCGGCTTTCGTGTCGAAAAGTACTTACGTGCTTCTCTGAATTTCCAAACGGTATTAATATCTACGCCCATGTTCTCACTATTTCAACTTTCCGATGGCATATCCTGACTTGCACAATTGACATACCTAGCTGATATTTTCAGCACCTACAATGATTTGAACCTGATTATAACTGCAAGGAAAATTTGCCACCATTTTAAGTGTCTAGTTAAAGTAAGAACAACATGCATAAAATTGGAACCATGGCAGATACGTATCGACAAGCAAGAGTGAGAGTTTTACTACGCAGAATGATTAATCGATGAGGAATGACGAAATTACTTCTGTGATAATCGTCAAAAACATGAATGAGCACTAACTATGACTTTGAAATCAGTTTTTAAAAATGTTCCAGAACCAGAATCAGGGTTTGAATGGATGAGTTATTTTGCACGCATGGAATTCATGAAAAACATCGTTGGGAAGTTTTTATTAAAGGAGACAATCTTGTCCAACTATCCTCGGATATGTAATTGAAAATCGTCTTTAAGGAAAAGTGTTTGGTGTACTTTTGGTTTCACGTATAGTCCAAAGCATCCTGCACTCACCGACTCAGCACTGAAATACTTATTACCATTCCTCTCAAATTACTACTGTGAAGTTGTTTTTCAAAACTTGCGAATCTTAAAACGAAATATAGAAATAGGCTAAACGTGATGTCAGATATTATGCTTAAAATCTCCGGGTTCGAGCAAGATATACTGAAAGTTTCTGAAAGTAGTCCGTGCCATTCTTTCAATTAATTTATGCGGTAGGTATGCATTGTTATGTTTTTACAAGTATCTACCTAATTCCATGAATTAATATTGTAAAGTTTACGAGTAAATCACTTTTTGGTATTGTTCATAATATATCCCAACTTACAATTTTTACTCGACTTAATTTTAGTTTGAAATCATTTCAGGGCTGACATTGAATACCAAGTTACACTCCGATGGGGCATTTGTAGGCTCACCTTAGGCTAAAATAGGATCTTTCCATGAATGTGAGCTATGGAAGGAGCTAGTGGGTAGGTGTGGAGAGTTATATGCTTCGTCCACGTAGGTCGCCATCAGAAAAGTTTGAAAAACGCTGTCCATGAAGGAAAATTAACATTTTTAATCTTATTGTCTTAGCTCCACATCATGAACGTGCCTGTAAATAATTTAAGGATTATAACACAAATATGTGCTGATGCATGCTTATAATTAAGTTAATATAAGTATAAACGCAGAAGGGAGCGACAACAGTGGTAAGTTCAAGATACCCAAAAGTCCACCAATTGTAGATTTACTTTGTATCTATTAAAACGCTGATATAGATTTAGCAGGAGCTTTATAAATATCCACCGCACAGCATATACCTTCCGAGAAGTACGGATAAAGAAATGCATTAAAATATCTACAAAAATAATTCTTGAAGGTGATAAAAATCATTCTAAACCATCCACTTATTTTAATTAGGAAGATAGCCGCTAGAGTTCTGCAAATTTATGGGCAATATTATAAAAAAAATACGGAGTGACTAGCAACATAACCATTATTAAGTTCATTATGGTGTCAAAAAAAACCGAAAACAGAATGTTGTAATGACATATTAAAAGATGTACTCCCTTAATGCCAGGACCATTTAAATACCGTATTGCGCATTCGAGTCCATATGTGAATTGATCGGGAGCAACTGCATAGGTAGCTGCAACTGCATGTGTCGATAACTTTTATCTTCCTCTGTTGTTATCAAAATTGAAACAATCTGTCATATATTGTATTTTGGCAAATTTATCGATAAATTTATTCCAAAAATTGTCTTGGAAATGTTTTTGCTGATGTAATGAGTTATTGTCAGTTCAATTTGTTTTCCTGATTGCAAGACATTGATTAAAAAACTATCAAACAGAGTGATTCGCAGTTTATCTTCAAATTATCGAGTAAAGATGAAGGGGAAAGGTGGCAGGCACCATCACATGTAATTAGGGAAGTGTTAAGATCGTTTATTAAAAACATGAAGAAAGATATTAAAATTGTATAGTATTTAAATATTTATTATGAGTGTGATAAAAAAATACGCCAAGGAATGCACGGAAAAATAAATTACAGTTTTATATGTTTTATTTACACCGCTAGTTAAGATGTTACTTAACTAGATGTAGACAAAATTTTCAAGAACAAATCAAGTGTTCCTTTATTTAAACAGGTCGTGATAATGAAAGTCAGAAATGACAGAAAGTTAAGGCATTTGCCTTCTGGCACATATCAATTTAGTTGGCAGTGTTCATTTCGACTCATCCAAAAGTAATGACTTTGACTGGAGAAAAATCTGTCCACATCCCGGCAGCGTCGGTAACAGGTTTTTGATACCTTAGGGAATGCATAAGTAGGTGTTCATCTTTCTCGTTGAGACAACTTAATGAAAGTATTCCGGGGTTTTCGTTGCCGCATTAATTTCTCACGATGTCACCTTCTTGGTGAGGCGTAAACTATTATAGATGGAAACGGAAGACTCAGTAGCTAAAAAATATATTTTTAATTGTAGCACTTCTATTCGCATCATTCGCGGCGTGGCATTCCAGTGGTTAGAGCGCAGGGCTGCTGATAGGAGGGGACGGGTTCGATTCCGGGTGACGCCTCCGGGCTTCACCCAACGTGTGTGATTTTTCGGGTTCCGGATCTTCATGGCAAAACTTTCACTCGCCGTTGATCATAGTTACGGCTCTACCCTCACGTATCGAAATGAACCTTTTAATCGTTTACCGTGGAATGGTTTATTCTCACCTCATTTTTGGGTGCGATTTTTTTTCAGAAAATTACATCTTTTGAAGCGATAAAAATCGACCATTATGCTTTCTATTTTTCATCATTGGACTTACTAAATGATGGTTTAGTATAGCCTGCTGGGTAGGGGGTCCCAGGTTTCAAATCGCAGGTGTTGCCTTTTGGTGTAACTCCATCTAAAATCCAAGCGATTGTTTGGCTCTTACGAATCCGTGGGAAACCGGATGGTGAAACAGGGAGAGGAACTGGTCCCCAATACCGTGAATATTATACACCTCGAGACTTAGTTCGGGGTAAACTCCCAAACTCACGTCTCCTAAAAACTGGCTTCCGGGTTGACCACTGCGTTGATAGACTTCATGCTCGCATCTAAAAAATTTTAAATTTTAAGGCCGTTAGTTTAATTTTTTGAGTTAGATATATCTTTGCTTGAATATTTTCTTGGACGAGGGACCTTACAACTTCGATCGTTAATGGAGGCATCAGTAAAAAAATGTTTGGGGAACCCTTCTCTAAATACACGCACGCACGCGTTTTTAGTGCATTTGAAGTGAAAAGAAAGATATACCACTCAGATTAGAAAAAGGCGATTGTTTCAATTTCCTAAGGAGGGATGGATGAGGATGTGTACTTAAAACTCTTGAAAGGTTTGACACGGTTGATAATGAAGAAAGATCAACTCTCATTTGCTACTAGAAAAATGTACGCAAGCCCTGTAATTCCTCCATCCTAATTTAAATGTATGCACCATTTTCCATTGAGGGAAATTAAAATTAAATCTTTAATTGACAGTTTTCTTTGTATATATTCCTACCTAGTTGTATTTACAAATGCAAATGTTTATATTATTAAAACGCTTAGTTATAACTTCAATTTTTTAAAATTAATTTTTATTAACTTGCTTCTTCTTCATTCAATTTTTTATAAAATTTTCCATTACATTGTCACCTTCGATAATCATTCCTGGAATCACAAAAATGTTACTGCCACCGTTTGGCTTCTGACCTCACCCAATGTTTTTTTAGCTGCGCCTTTAGGAATTTGTACGCTCACTCTAACTCTAGAAGTATTTTTACTCCACTCACGTCGCTGCTTTGGATCTAATATTTATTCTCCTCGCGAAAGGCCTATGAGCGTCACAGCAGCACGGGAATATTTCGAAATTATTCAAATGTCGTCCTTGGTGTGCCAGTGGATTTCCCAACTTTGATACGACAAGTCCCTGTAAAATATATCCATTAAGTATTGCAGTTTAGCTAAAGATTAAATGCAGGCTGTGGACTATCCCTAACGACTTACATGTCACGTGGGCATCCCACAGCCTAAACTCTGGTTTTCTCTTCTTTATTTTCTTATTCAGTTCCTCATATCGCCCATGAGACCCCCTCTTCTCTTCCTTCCTCTTGACCGTTAGCCCAACATTCACCCCTCTATCAGAATCTCCATCATCCCACTACTTCTCTTTATCTCCTCCATCCACCTACTCCATATTTCTATCCAACATACTATCTCCATTCTCCGCTTATCCATATTTCTAAACCCTCTAACCTAAGCTCACCCTCTTCCCTCCAATGCCTGGTTTCCTAACCGTACTGCGTTTCATTTTAAAGCCAATCTTTCCTTTGTATCTTGACTTCATATTAGAATGTCGTCATCAGGTTCCTACTCTTCGCAAATTCTTAGTTCTTTCAAGTATTTTTTTCTCCTATTGTCTCAACGACCACACGCACTTTCCTCCTAATCCCTGCATAAATATGTAGAATGTTCCATTTGCTCTGTTCATTACCTGAAATCTAATGCATAAATAAATAGAAGTGCACTTTGTAATCTCACACGATGTGAGATTACAAAATGTACTCCTGTACACACAAGTAATCAATTGTTGCGAACCTGGTTTCAACGAATTGGTGTCACTTTCAGGCTCGTAGATAAAGAAGACGCCTATTCGACAAAAATTAGACCCACACCATAAAATGAAGAGCGAGGTGTTTATAAAATTAAATATAGCCCTCGCACCATTCGTGACTAAAACAGAGGGAAACACGGTTTGAGGATCCCGTGCGTCAAAGGGAGGCTAATATAATAATCAATGCCGTTAATGGCTGGTGACCAAACACCCCCTGCCACACCCCCTCTCTGCGCCTTACGGGGTAGTTTATAGACGTAGGTGCAAGGAGGTTACTAATACAATTTAGGAGTTTAAGATCTCGAATATTTTACCGAATGTCGACTACCGAAAATGTTCCGTTGGCACCATTAAGTCCCTCAGTGTGACACCCGCACCATAAGCTGTCGGTGGAAAGCTGGGGTGTGTTGAGAGAGTGAGGTGGGGGAGTCTGGTTTGGATGGAGTCCACGTACGGAAATCCCGAACGTCGACTTACGACTTTTTCTCCAAATGAGGCCACATGTAGTGGATATGCAAATTCATGATACGCCATGGGAACAAAAAAATAAAAGTGTCCCTGACCTCACTTGGCCTCTAAGGAGGTATGCTTAATACCAATGAATGGAGAATCTTTCCTAATTGGCGGTTCTGAATTCATCTGAAACACCGAGAAGAAAAAAGTTTAGTTTCTTTTATAAATATTTTGGGAACTTGGCTGCTTGAAAATGATAATGTGGTTCACTTTATAGGAAAAAGTAATTTTTGTATATGTTGATTTTATATTGTTTTTTGTAAATAAAGGTCTTTGTTTAAGCAAAGAGGAAATGGGAAGCGTAGTAATGCGAATTTCATATAAATCCTCAAAAGTCGCCGGTGTTTGAAAGGGCAGTTTTTCAAAAGAATCGCGTGAAATTTGAAATTTCCAAGAAAGTCTTTACCGTTCATAATTTTTCTTCTCCGCGATCCGAGGGGATGGCTCGAAATATCTTTCAATCTCTGCGGAATCGCAGTTGCGTAACGTTTGGTCGTGGACTCCCTCGCGCACTCGAAGATGACTTTCGTGCTATTTAAGGGAATGCCCTTCAGACGAGCGGATTGCGCAGAAAATCAGAGTCCCTTGGGGAATTATGTAACGGGCATAAAACGATACTGGGGTCGTTTCGGAGGGAGCGTTCTCCAGAGACGGAATTTTCTGGCGGTGGGGGAGGGAGTAATCAAGGTCATAGGCGTGCAAGGTCTTTTGTTCACTCGCCCCTTAAGCAGCCCCTTTTGAATAGGCTCACTCTCACCACTTAAATAACCCGAACCGACTCACATTTAACCTTCAAAGAAGTTATTCTGACTCCTTCCGTCTCACACCTCTTCCTTCATTTGCATGACAATGTATTGGCACAAGCTTTACTCCTCGGAAAGGTACTTCCATTCATTCATTACTTCCCCATGAGTTACTCCTCTGTATGCGCTGGCACATTTTTACGATTCTAGAGAAAGGCCCCTTGTCCGTACTAAAGTTGGGAACGTCTAATGTAAAAATTGGGAAAGTCTTATGTAAAAATTGGGAACGTCTTATGTAAAAAAAACCTTGGGTGGCAACCATTAAATTACTTTGAAGGTCGTGTCCTCGCGGCTCTGCTTTCGATGGCGGAAAACTGCTGGGCATAATCGCGAATATATTTGTCAATTTTAGCAATTGGCTAGATTTAAGAGAGAGACTTGCTAAAGGAGAGAAAAATACGCATGGAATTTTTGTCAAGCTTAAAACAACAAATAAAATAAGTTGGATCAATCTATTGCACCACGAGAAGCTACCTAAACTCGCGCAACGCGTTTGTAATAAAAACGAGGAGAACAGAAAGAAGACCATTTGAATGAGATTTTAATGCTTTTAATCTAACCCAAGAGCAGTTGAAAATAAAGGCGAGAGTGATAGAGGTAACGAAGAGCATGCTACGAGGAGGATGGGAGTTATTGTGGCACTGAAGGGTGACAGGACTTCCAAAGCCCGTTGTGCGAGGAAAGGATGGAAAAACGAACGAAGTTCTAGATTTGGTAGGGGAAGAGAGAAGTTCAAAGAAGCCAGGAAAAGTGGATGCAGGAGAAATCGCAAAGCGATGGGATGTTTAGGACTATAATGTTGGGGAGAATGTTGGTTTGGCGAGGCAGAAGGAGTAAACGGTCAGGAATGTCGGACGGAATGAAGGGTGGCTGAACGTTTTATTGTTCTGTTGGTATTGACGACGTTAGTGCCGTGTTAGTCGTGACGCAGCGGTGTCCAGCACACACGTACCTTAAACGGTGGACTACCATTAAAATAGCCTTCCATAGTTTACATACCCTGCATATACACCTGAGAAAAAGGGCAAATGAGACTATGAAATATTTATGATCATTGCCTGACAACTCATGATAAGAAGGCCTTGAGAAGAACTGCATCCAAGGAAGAATTAAGGGAAAGAAAGATGAATATTAAAAATGAAAACCATGTTAAATCAATTTAAGATATGGCTTTATGGACAATGTTCAAGTGCTCGAGTTTATTTAAAAGAAGGGGTAGAATATTTAAATTAATATATCTGATAGCGACAATTATCCGAAAATACAAAGAGTTGGATGAAATGAGTGTGGAAAAAATTTACGGGGAATAAATTATTTTAGATCACTAGACCTGTTAAATAACGGCAGATTCATCAACTTTATATAATATATAACACAATTACAACGTTCTTGGGAATTCGATGAAAAATATTATTTCTCATGTGTTCCATTCTTCTGTCAATCAAGGAAAAGGGAGGAGCATTATTTACTTGTCTTGATTTATTTTTACAATTTTGAATGTGTCACCGTAGTTTCTTAGGTCTTTTCGAGTTATCACCTCGAGATAGTTTAAAGAAAAACACGTTAAAACCACCTCTTTACAAAAATCTCACAGCTCTTGCCTCCGATCTTCTCTCTCGCCACGATCCCAAAGCAAGAAGATATCGGTGGCCTTAGCGTCACCTTTCGTGCTTGTGTTTCACGTACCAAGTCGATTTTCATTAGACCCTTCGATTTTTCTATAGGTACCTTATTTCTTGTGAAAGGGTTGCGGTAGTCCAGTGGGTAGAGCGCTGAGCAACTAACCGGAGGACCCGGGTTCGATTACGGGTGACGCCTCTGGGCACCCTCAGCTTCACCAAAGCTGTGTACCATTTTCGGGTTCCAGGTCACCCTGGGAAATCACAGGTGGTACAGGGAAGTGAAATGGCCCCCTTATTACCCTGATGTGTGAATTGCACACGCCGTTGGGCTTAGTACTGGGTGAGATCTACCCTCCTCAGCCACCTAACCAAACTTTTGGTTGATTACTGTGATTGATTTCTTTTGAGAAAGTATGCATAATATTTTCCCGAAATTTTTATAAATTGCCTTCGATACTAGATTAGAAAAAAATTAAGTTAAAACTTCACTTCGGGGATTATCCACTTACACAGTGATTAGTAATCATGAATTGAAAATAGTTAATTTTACGCTAAAATATGTTGAAAAGTTTTGTCATGTACTGTTCCGAGTTACCCAGTTAAATAAATATTTCCATTTTTTTAAGATGACATAGCCATCTGGAGATATAATTTTACTGTACAGGGTACATTATCAGCGGGAAATGAATAATATATGAATTTTAAGATGCCTTCAAGGTCATTAATTAATGAAATAGACTAAATTGGACTCATTACACTCTTTTGTAAAACGTCTCAAGTCAAAGTCAGTGGCTCAGAAAGCACAGTGCTTAGTTTTCACTTAGTTATTTACAGTATTGTATCAAGGATGTGGTAATTTTTTATCAACAGGAAAGGCTCAAATCATTTAATAAAGATCCGTGACGAATTAATTGTAATAATTCATCGACATCTGTGACGATACACCTCTTTGGGGTTTCTAATTGAATGGTAGACTTAGGGATTGTATATGTTCTTTCATGAAGTTCCGACCACCTTGATCGTCATATTGGGATGTTAATAAAACCTCACGCTCAGGTGGATTAATCATTCTTATAAAATATGGAGGAATAATTTAGGTAGCTCTATGGATGTCATCCCTGAACATATTCACTGGGTCTGTTTCCGTCAGAGATAAATTGGAGAGTGTTGATGATTGATCATCCTCATTGAATATAGCTTTAAATAACAATATGGTTGTGATATTGTTCTTTTGATGCATAAATTTGAGTCGAATGCTGTTTAAATTAACAGTTAAGGCGATAAATCTATGGTAAAACATGCTATCAACATATTGGAATTTGTCTCACGAAAAATGTCTCACGAAGTAAAACGTCAAATGTCAATGAGAATACAACAACTCGGACGAAATGAAACAAGGCCTAAATCACTGAACGGGGGATATGAGACCCTAGGACAGAAATTCTTTTGAATCATTGAATTATAATGTTTTTGAAAAAACTTTCAAACATTTCATCATCGTTACCATCACTTATAGCCATCAATTCTAGGATTCTCTTAATGTAGGCCTATACTCGACTGCTTATCAGTTAATCTCTGCTGTCACGTCTCCCATTAACTGTTTCACGCATCGCATCCGAAATATTCCTCCGCAATCCTTTCCGTTCTCTTTGCTTTCCCCAATTGTTTCATGCACCTCAAAATGGGCCCGATCCCTTCCTCTTTCCTCTGCGTTCCGCAGAATTCTTTCTTCGCATACTCGTCGTAGAAATTGTGTAGTCGCTTGATCCGTTTCTTTGTTATTCACTATCGACTAACACTTGAATTGCTTCAAATGATAAAATAAATAGTTTCAAATAATTTTCTCTTTTTCACCTGAAGATGACTTTATAGTCGAAACCTAGGTAGTACAAAAATAAAATTGTGGGTAAACCAAGGTTTTGTTTATCCTTCATGTTGATTCATATCTTCTTTTCTCTGTTGATAAAATGGTATGAGTATTGTGGTGATGACACAAAATTAATCAACTATTAAATTGGGACGATTAAAAGTTTTTAGAAGAAATGCATGCTTAACCTTCGACGGGAAAGTAGTCTGTGGGAGAAACAGTTGTGTTTTTCAAAAGTTTAAAAGTATAAATTTACAAATTGTTTCAAAACATGCTGCAGAGTAATATCATCCGACATTATTTTACCCGACGGGACAGAAATTGGTCCTACGGTAACTCTACATTATACGTACTCTTATCTTCAATAGTAGTTTAATAATAGGTTTTACAGATTATTCTTTAACCTGTTAATTTTCGGATGATGATGACCAGCTTTCTGTCCATGTTATAGGTGGTTTTGTTTGTCTCACTTCCCATCTTTTTGGCATTGTTAGTTTTCTTTTACTTCTTTTTCTTCTTATATCTGCGGTAGAATGTGGGGTGGATTGAGTAGCCCTGCACTAAACAATACCGCTCTCAAGACAGGAAAATGGAGGAGGGTTGGTTAACATGCTAGCTGCCTATCACTGTAGAGAAATAAAGGCTCACTGAAAGAAGCGAAAAACCCTAAACGTACTCATGTACATAAAATCAACGGAAGGTTACTAAAGCCCTTTTTCTCCTCTCTTTCCGCCTCTTATAGGAGTTACATAACATCTCTGCAGTCTGCCACATCTTCGAAAATTTAATTCGAATCTACAGGCCCGTGGGAAGTAGGTATTTCTCCCGTCGATTTGATACGGACAATCCCACTATCTGTTTTCAGACCTAAACTCATTCATTTCTATTCCAAAATGACGGACCAATCTTCAAACTCTGGCACACTTAATTCCACCAAAGAATCCTCGCCCACGTAAAGCTGTGACCAGGATTCGGGTGCGGATTTTTACGTAATGACGGGGAGTGGCGGCGTGCGCGAGCGGGTATCGCGCAAGGTGACAGGTGGCCGTCGACTCGGCATCTGGCCACCCCGTGCCTGGTCAGAACGTGAAGAAATGATCTTGGGAACTTCTCTCTTTTCGCCCAACCAATCTTACCCTGCATTTTTCTACTGTCCTCATTTCTTTACCGTTTCCGGTCTCCCAGGTTTACGATGCATTATTATCTCGTAAGTAGGCATTATTACATGCTCCTCTCCTTTTATGCTCCTCAACACTTCCACTATTATTTTTCAGTCATCTTCCACTTCTTCTTCATCATAACCCGATCTAAGCTTCCACGCATGCACCACGGTGGTGTGATTTGATTTCCTCCCTGGTCATAAAGATCCCTCCGCAGCACTACGGTAACATCATCACTTTCATTCCGGTGCTTACGTGAAACACTTTTCCCACATTATTATTTCCTTTTAGATTTCCGAAGAGAATTTTATTTTAATTATCACTCTCAAGCTCCTCCCTTCGGGGCATTTCATTTAATTAATCCCTAAAGCATCTGGACACATCTTTCGCATTTCCTCTACTGCCAGTTATCCCGGAATCGAAGTCATCTGAGATCCCAGGTAACAATATTAAGTTATTATTTGACACCCCTGAGTGATGAGCTCTCGCTTGAGTAGTCTAGCAGGTTCCTAGGTCCCCTGGGAAGAATGTTTTTCTCGAGAGGATTGCATCTTGCCTGCGATTAAATCAATGGAACAGAAAAGAAGTGGTGTGCCGCTTGCTGCTCCTCGGGATAGTAAAATGGTGTTTTTTCATATGCTTTCAAATCACAGTATGGCTGTTAAAGTGATTTGTACAATACATGTAGTGAAATGAATTCTGCCGACCATTGTGGTCACCGCATTCACTCATACTCGCGTAATGGATGGCTCCTCACCAGTACAATTGTAGGTGGATTAGTTTCCAGCAGACATTCGGCTAAGGTATGACACTTTAATAAGTCCTCGTACTTATTTATACCTTTCGAACTAAAAGATTAGATGGCAACGATTCATGAGAGCTGCCTTTTATTGTCCAGAATTATTTATTCACCGAGTATACTCAAAAATCACGCGGCATAACTTTATAAACCGCCGAAAGGGTTGTTTTAACGGTAATTCAAGAGTTAGCATGTTTGGAAAAATCCATTAGTTCGTTGAGGTAAATATTTTACTGATTACTGCTTGGCTGCAAGGAAATGTCATTGCAATGAATAATTTCACACGTCAAATCTATTCCTAACATCCTATTACTCTTCAAAACAGTAATAAAAGTGATGGAATTTATTTAAGCACGATTCTAGCTATAGACACTTGGCGACACTCATTTTTATTTACCTGGCAAGTCGTTCTCTTTCAGTTTCCTCTCTCCCAAAGTGTGAATTTTTAACTGTCATCCAAAAATCACTGCGTGCAGCATATAATTCTTTTTAAAGTAATCTTAATATAATGGGCAAAGACACATTCCCCTCAAGAGTTTTTATAGACAGATTTCCTGTATCTTTTCACCTTGGGCAACTTTCCAATTTTATTTTCCGGTTTTCATCACAAGCGGCGATTTTACTTCTGGAGAAAAGATAAAATAGAGCAAGTGAAATCATTCACCTACCAGCCGGCAGCTGTATGCTACGAGATGGCATAAGCTCGACAGACATCAAGTTAAGAATAGGCCGACCTAAGAAGGTGTTCGTGTATAAGAGTAAACAACTGTGCTCAAAGAATATTTTAAAAAAAGACGCAGTGCGTATAAATTTCGTTCATTTCGTTCTAAATTGTTATCCTGCGATATCGCGCGGAATATTATTATTCATTTCATATAACTTCGCATTCCATGAAGTTCCTTACGGTCATTAATTTGGTTCTTACCTGCATAGTAATCTTCACCACATGACTAATTATTTCAGAGTATTTTTTTCTCTGGAGGGAGTTTGCAATGTTTCGGCGCAAATCAGTTCCGTGGACGAGTTAACACAGATGAAATAAAATAATAAATGTGTAAATATAAAACTTCAAGTCCTGAATATGTATAACTTTCAGTATTGATTACGTAATAATTTATCATGTCTTCTAACAGTAAGCATTGGAAATGTTAACGTTATTCTTCATCGTTTCCTTAAATTTTCTCTTTCTTTCTTCTAGAAATACGAAACAACTTTAAACTATATGCTTTAAGTATATTTGAAGAATGTTTTTCAGTTAAAAATAATTATTCCTTCACATATTGTGGAATAATTGCTTATATCGCAATTTAAAAACTAATGCACCTACCTACATTAGGCCTCCACATCCGAAATCGAACCTTAGTAATTTGTGTGTCAATTTTAAAAGCTTTTAAGTTGGCAGCTTTAACCAAGCCGCATGATTTTGTAGGAATTAGATCTTCCTGCGGCTCGATTATGTAACTGTGACAAGGGTGAAAGCGACGACGTTACCATG
>LYUA01000486.1:512907-532775 GCA_002093875.1 Calopteryx splendens | reverse complement strand
AACCGACCTTCGGGTTGATTACTGTGATTTTACTGATGTAGATTGTCACTCAAGCTCAAAATCTTTCAAAAATAATTGTAATATTTGAATCTGATAGGTACTTAAAGACTGTTATGTGTGGAAATAACTTATTCAATCCTGATATTGGATGGAAACATATATTTTCGTATACGAGCACTATGAAGATATCAAAACCCCCTTTCAAGTATGCCAGAGATCACCATGTGTGTGCGCAGAAAAACCCACGCTCTTGGGCATTAACCACTAACCAAAAAAATGTGACAGCCAAAAACAGCCACTGGGTGAACCAACATCAAGGAAACAATATGGATGTCATGCAAAACAATGACATCCCCAAAAATGCACATACACAATAGTATCCTTTATAAATCAGATTATTATTTGTAAAATTCATTAATATTATGGAATTAATTAGAAAGCAATTGCTAATCAAAACAAATAAAGTGTGCTGATCTATAATAACAAAACAAACTTTCAAGGCCATTTGCTATTTGAAGATTTTTACCTAACAATTAATTCCTTGCAATTATATTAACAATATTTATTTATCAGACATTAGGCATAGGTTACATGCTGTAGTCCTTGTCAAAATGGATACAAACACAACATTAATTAACACATTAAATCATGGATTTTATTTTGGAGAAATTCCTAGTAGGAATAAAATGCTTTTGATATTAACCAGGAGTTAATTACATGTTTGAACCTAGAAAGAGTAATGTTCTTAGTCTGTTGAGGAAGGTGGTTTGACAAACTTAAGTTATAGTATATTAAATTAATGGCTGATTTTTGTTAACCTGCAATGAGGAACAGCAATATTGTCCTTCCTGATTTCATAGTTATTGTGCATTGGCTCCTGTATCCAATGATTCATGAATTTCCTCAAAATTAAAAAGCCCTATAGAGATGTAGAGGCCATGAATAGTCAATATATGAAGCTGCCTAAAAATAGGCTTACAATGGTCCCTAGGATGGGAGTTTGAAATAATCCTAATGGCTTTCTTTTGCAAATGAAATAAGTCATTAATGGCAGAGGCATGACTCCCAAGTTCAATGCTATAATTTAAATGGGCATGGAAGAAGGCAAACTAAATAGTTTTCAGGCGTTCTTTGCCAAGTTAGCATTCCAAGTAAACTGATTTAAATGGTTTAGTAATGACAGTGGATATGTGGGGTGTTCACTGCAGTTTACTCTCAAGTATGAAGCCAAGTAGCTTTAAACTATCTTGGTGAATATTGAGGTGTCAAGTGAAAATGCCACCAACTGAGTTTTATTATCATTTAAGCCTGTTGGCTAAGAACCACTTTTGTCCTAAGGGCATGATGGTCTCATAAGACTCCGAAGAATAATTGAAGTCAATCAGTTTATGAATAAAAGTTGTGTAGCCTGCATAAAGTAAAGATTCTCATTGAACTTTGATAGGGACAAAATGAAATGTTACAAATATTTTATGAAAACAAATTTGAAAAATTGAAATAAAAATCTTTAAAGCACATCTACAGCTTATGTGCTTTCACATGACACATTAAAATCTGCTTCTTCATTTAGGAAGAAGATGGTGTGGAGGGCCAGCTAATTGAAAGGCCAAAGTAGTACCTAGGACCTATGTAACTGCCACATATTTTTTACTCTTTTCAAATACCTTTCGCAGCAGTTATACAAAGTTATTTTTTTGTGAAATTACCTTGAAAAGTGGTTTTAAAAGTGGTGGCTCTTGAATCACCCATCATCATGATTTTGCAGCAATGCAAGTTTTGGTACAAAAATAGATATACTTGTGCAACAGTGTGTGGAAATTCATCATGAAACATTCATTTGAGTGGGATTCAGACCTGGATCTCCCAATGCCAATCAAGTATGGAAGCCATATACAACACCAAGGCCCTGAAAGTAGGGCCCCCATTGGCTTTTGTTCGGGTCTTTTCTAAACCCTGCATATGGCTCTAAACTAGGCTGTTGTATGTCAAAATATTTTTTCTAGGCTTGTGACTTTGTAGATTGGCCAATACATACTGCTAGATGCTTTTCTTTTTTAGCAAATGCCTGAATAGGAGAAGTATAAGAATTTCTTTCAGCCATTATCTGTACTTGCTGACAAAAAAAAATTGTATCATTTACTTGTTCTTGGCCAATCTCAATATATTCCCCATTTAACACATTCAACTCGTTGTGGGTCCAATCGGCTTTGCTAATGGGTGCATGATATACCAATGAGTCATAACCATGGTCTTAGAGAAATTTACTCCTATTTTACCTATATATTAGTACCCATGACAGCAACTTTATAATAATCAGTAATTTTTAAATTAAGTATCTATACCATCTCAATTCTCCATAAATTAGGTAGGTAATCTGTAAGAAACTTGTAAAATTCAGTTTTGATCAACAAATTTATTGCTACATTATGACAATGGTTATCTTTAATGCCAACTCAGACTCACATGAGTATATGACATGCAAATGTTTCACATACTAATGCTTTGCATGTCGTATGGAAACATTTTTGACGTAATATTTTGCTGGGTTCATCTTATGCAAGGTTTCAGCAAAATTTTGAGCATGACATCCTGTAAGTGGTAACATTGAACAGAACTTCACATGATACATTTATCATTGATGTCCGACTAGCTTGACATTGTTAAAATACCATGATGAAATCTAATTTTATACACTTTATAAGTTGGCAATACTGGAAAAATTATGAAGATGTTGTGACTGTGATCCCCAAAATCCATTTGAAATATCTTAATCATTAACAACATATAATACAGCATTAATATTATACAGCCTTTTTATATACATTTCCATTTTGGAGTTAACCCACTTTTCGACTGTCTCGAATCTTATTGTCTGGGTTACTCAACCCATGCATTTATTTTTCATACAATATCCATTTCAAATAAGTGACCTATGAATGGCCATTTGACCAAAAGGCACAAAAATCAAATGTCAATTTCTTAAATAAAGCTCATTCATATTTACAATGCATCTTGCGCTTCCTTTCCCTTTCCTAGTATACAATTACAAGGAGTGGAACAGTTCCTAGGGTTGGATTCATATAATGATTTCATTGGGATGAATACCTCAATCATAATCCTGGATTATCTCAAGAATTTTGCCAATGTATTTAATAAAATGGGTTGGTGAGTACTCTTTTGTTGAAAATAATTTCATTTTGAAGGCAGAGTTTATGTTTAAATGTCCTTATGAGCTCCCATTGGAAACATTTTTGAAATAGATAACTTGCACACATGGCCTAAAGTCTTGCACTTGAGAAATTATGCTGTTATGGCATTAATCTATAGTAAAATATAAGATGTGATTGCTCGACAATGCATCCCATGCATTAAACAAACTTTTTATGGTGCCATTAAGGTGGAAAAGAGTTCTTCACTTAATCAATAAATACTAAGTTGGAATTTTTTGAATTTAACTTTATATACAAAATGAGGCAAGGACATGAAAAATTATTATTACTTCCATCCAGGAAGAAAATTGAGAGCTGCACTCGTGTGATGGTTAGTGAAAAATGAAAAAGTGCCAGCCCAACAATTTTTAATGAATCACATGTAGAATGATAAATTTGATATGCTAATCATTAGACATGGACTGATTTAGTGGTCATTCTATTGTTCATAGTAAGGAATGAGGACAGCTGTACAATTCATGAAATAAGAGAGATGCAAGGTGAATTATGTACGGTTATAGTTGGATGAAATGACACAGTTTAAGACTGTACATTTGGCGTCACATGCATTTTCCCCTTCTTGGGGAAATAAGATTTCTCAGTGAAATGTTATTGGGGGTAAATGATCACCGCATCTTGGAAAGTTTGGTGGTATAGGAGGCAAGTCTGCATGTGATCCCACGTGCACTACCAAATTCATGCCAATTACTATGTGGAAGAGGAAGTGACAGTGGAAAAGCCAGTATCCTGAAATGGAAAGAGGGGAGAAAATTAATTTTTTATTGGTAAAGTTGCAAAAATATTAGAAGAATGATCGTTATCTATGACCACTTGCAGAACCATACAAGACTGATGTGCATAGACATTGTGCTAGACAATCATAACATAGTGAAATTACAGTCACTTCTTCACAATTAAACTTTTAATTGAATGCCATCCACTGAAAACTTGGCTCTAACAAAGAATATATTATCACCATTGACTAGCTCAGCCGGCTTTTGATTTTGCATTGAATTTAGCTCTTTTTGAAATAGTTTTACTGGTTTCTTATTATGAGAACCTTAAGTTTCACTTGCACTTTTCATTGAAACCATAATTTCCAACGAGATGTAATATGAGTAAAATGCTTTTTTTTAAACATTTAAGCAATAATTTAGCATAGTTAACTTTGGTGCACTGTGAACAATTTTGGTCATTTTGTTTAAAATGGAAAATAAAGATCATAGCAATCTAATTCAATGACAACTATAAAACCTCAAAATTTCATATCTTACCTGGATTATTTGCTCTGAATCGAAGGACTACATAACCATTGTTTGGAACAGCTATAGTGTCTTTGGCAGGTGGGAGGTTAAATTGACGATGCAGAAGTCCTCTCCTATCAAGGTCTAGAGCATGTTTCAAGTTAATCTTCTTGACTTGAGCGTCAGGTGAGCGGCCAATACCAACAACGTTGAAAGCATAGCCATGGAGATGGAAGGGGTGACTCAAATTGGGCTGTTGGACTGTTTTAGAAGAAGAATGCTATTAGAGGTATAACGTATTTGTCAACTCATATGATTTAATTCATTGAAAAATATGAATTATGTCAGTGCTATTGATGTGAACATTTCCTGAAACGATCTTGATGCTACGTGCATTAAGTCAAGAGATTTTAATAGGAACTTACAGTTAACTTCATTCACTATTTTTATTTATGTAGTGTATTTACAACTAATTTACCTTCATCAACAAGCACAACTTCCACCACAGCATTTAGTGGGACATCAACTTTGTGCGTGCACATGCAATTTTCACCACAATTAGGTGGTCTTCTGTCACCATTGCAGAACATCTCAGGAGGGATGTCATCAATTTGTGTGAGCGGCGGTGATGGGGGGAACACGAATGATATTCCATCTACCAAACTGATGACATGATCTCCATTTGGAGCAACTGGAATAAAAATTATAATTAATGAAATTTGGTTTTTTTAATTTTACACTTAGGTATTTGATAATTTGTGTCAGCATAATATGCGTGATCAGATTAAAATAGGAAAAATGCATCTTGGGGGAATAATTATAAAACTGTCAGTAATTTACCAAAAAAATATTGATACATACATAGTTTCATTATTTATCTTATGTTATTTCATGTTATGAATATACCATCTATTGCTTTTATCTCATGATAGATGCATGGACTCTTAGTTTGGTACCTCAAATGTATTACATACCTATATTATTCTTTGCTAAGTAATGCTATTGCCAAGAATACCATTATATTAAGTTCCCTATGAAATCAGTTCATTTATTTAATGGCTATAATTGAATTTTTATTTACCAAGGTAACGGTTATAGAGATGAGGTTGGAAGAGCTGCTCAGGCTGATAAAGAAGAAACCTGAATGGCAAGAAAATCTTGATATCAGGGTGCTCTTGCAGAATTCCTTCATCAACTGGCCTGGCATTTTTGAGTTGAGACACACAAATTGCATCAGGACGTTCAACATTACAGATTGCATCAAGAGGATTCAGCACCTAGAAGGTAAACAAATAGGTTACATTTTGTTAAGCATATTGGTATTCAAATATAGTAGTCCCTAAATTCCAAGTGTAAAAATTGACAACAGCTGGCCTCAAGACACTTGAGTGTCATGAGGAATTCCATATCATGCCAAAAATTCATTTGGTTGTACATTAAATACATTTGGTGGAAATTAGTTGGATATCAGATTTGGCTTACCATGAGACTTGTACAAAATCAACACGTTTATCAAGTGTGTCATGAACTAATAATGCTTGGGAAACACAATTCTTGTGGGAGGAAAATGATCTGATTTTTGTAAAACCTACAATGTGAATCTTTAATCAATTTGAGTTGGTGTGAGATTTCAAAAGTATCAAATTTAAAATAGGAAAGAAAAAATGTTGATGAACAATTGAATGTTGAAATTTTGATTTTTAGCTATGCAAATTTTCCATGCAGACCCAATTTGTGGGCTGAAGTCCCAGAAACTTAATATGTTAATTAATTTCTTCCTTACAATGTAGAATTAATCATAGCTTTTTATAAATTTGGTTGACAAGGGTATGATCAGGTATCTTTTCAATGTTTACACTCAATTTTATTCTATCCTGAAATTCACTCACCACTCCTTGAGCAAGACCATAGTCATATGTTGGTCTGGGAGACCTAGGCTCATATGGAGCTCTGGCATATCTCAAAACAGCCAGCTGCTGGGATCTTTGAGTTCCACATTCTCCAAGTCCTCGAACCTGTATCCAGTAGGAATCTTGATTCTGGTCTGCGGTGATTACAAAGTCATAACGCTCACCTGGGGAATATAAATGATAGAATTAGTTAATTAATTGATCTATGTAATCCCTCAGAAACTTATGCAAAAACTTATAGTCATAAGTCATATAGAAACTTTTACTTATAAAATTTTAAATTATTTGATCCAATTGAAATAACAATAGCAGCTTAATCACAATTGAATTTCTAATCTATATTTTTAGTCAAGAAAATATCAAATTTCAGTGGCAAAAAAAGAAATATTTAAGTTTTGAATTGTATTAAAAGCTAAGAGAACATTTTTATAGACTTAAGACTAACTCAGCATTTTTACTGAATGAAAATTATATGAATTAAGTTAAAATGTGAGGGATCCATATAGATCTCAAATTAAAGGAATCCTTCCCTAAATGTGGAAACTCACTCCTTACCTGTGAAGGAAATGATAGTATTAACAACCACTGGGTGCACTGGTTCTCCATCAGAGGCAATAACGAGAAGAGGGTGGCCTTGAATAGTGAGCTGCGCTGGACACACTGAGCTGAAGGAGTTGATGAAACGGAATCTGTACCGACGTCCAGGAGTAACAGTGAAGATTTCTAGTGGAGTGTTTGTCATGTATCCAGTATTTCGGTCCTAAAGATGAGATAAAATGATGTTCATCAATTAACATTCTTATCAGTATGTACTCAAAAATCAACTTCAATTCAACATCAGGTTTGCATAATCCATGCATATTTCTTCACTCTAAGGATTAGCCTCCCTGTTGGTCTATACCATTTTCAAAGTTATTCTCAGTATATCAATCCATCAATGTGAATATTAAGATAATTAGTACCGATATATTTCTCTGAGATTTAAAATTGTTATATACCAAAAAACGTTTTGGCTGGCCAGTTTACTGATAGCTGGACACCTGGGTAACTCTCCTGCCTGCTAACCCAAAGGTTGTAGGCTCATGTCCTCAGGTATGGGCATGTGTTAACCCTGGTGGTTCGACCCCTGGAAACCTGATGACAAGCCAAACGTGACTTATCAGGATCCTAAGGTTGCTCAGACCTATGGAAGCATCTGTATAGCTTAATTAATTAATTAAACTCTAAAATTGAAAAAGCCCTCCGATCCAAACAAAGTTCCAACAAATACTTCCATCTTTTCCTTCTTCCTCACCTTCCTATTCTCCACCACATTCTTCCCTCCTCTCATCTCTTCTAACAACCCACTCACCTATTCCAACATTGCCTTTCCCACTTGAGCACTCAATTGACCGTGGAAAGAGTTTTTGCTCTATTAAAAACCATCTCAAGCATTTCTCTCTATTGTGATGGCTATCTTTTGACTGAAATATTGATATTGGAGTATTGTCTTCTAGTAAAACACATTGGCTCCAGGAATACCATCTTTTGTACTTGAGAGACATTAGCTTATTCATTGCAGCTTTTTGGGGGGCAAAGTATTCTATAAATTGCACCATTTCTGACTTAATAAAATTCCCTTATAATGCATTAACTTTTGCTTTGTGCTCATAAATTTGATTTCACATGGCCCATTTATTTTCAGGATCACTGGAATCATAGTTACTGTCCCATAGTTAATGAGTGGCCTGGGTGCTTAATAATAAATGTGGGTTGAAAGCATTTATGAAAGAAATTTTATCATTTGGAAAGAACCATTCTTTCCCGGTGCTAAAAAGAAAAAGGTCGCAACCACATCTTGATCACTAATCATGTAAGAATTTACTTATGTGATCATCAATCTGAGAGACAATTTCTTACCTGGAACTGCCCTTTTCCATTGATGAGGAGGTTCTCTGGATCCTGCCCTGGCATCCTTTGAAGCCGGCCTGGGAACCTCTCCTGTGCAACCTCATGCATCCAATCGCTGACCAACATCACATGTGTGGTCAGATCATAGTCATATAAATGGGCATGGACATCTTGAGATGGTGTCTGCCGGACAATCAAACTTCCATAGAGACCATCAAGTTTCTGCAGTCCTGTATTGTATGACAGCAAGTGGTAAGCCATGACATTTTCATTAAACTTTTGTTTTCTTGCATGAAGGAGAAGGTGAAAGTAAAATTTCAGGATGGACTGGCTCTCTGTGTTTAACATACTTGCTGCTAAGCTTCAATCATTATGTGACTCCAGAAACTGACCTTTCTTTAAATAAATATCTAAAAGGAGCTAGACTGCCAATCGGCAGCTGCTGCTCCAGGGTGCAGAGGCTTGGCCCACCTATGGGTGGGCTTAGCAGTGAATGTGTTAAGAAACTCATGGAAATTCAACTATTCATTAACATTTTATAGAATTTTAAAGTTAGTTAGGCAGGCACTTAAATGATAATATGGCAGTGACATAGTCAGAGTGGGGCTTTAGGTGTTAACCCCTCTCCTACCCCCCACAGAGGCTTGAATGGATTTTAAAATTGAGGTTTTGGGAAGCATTAAAGACAAAAAATTAGGAAAATCAGAATGGTACTTCTAAAAAAGTGCTTAGTCTATTTCAGCACATGTTTAGTAAACTCTTGATTCACCAGTATGTGAATTAATCTGGATGTCTCTGGATGAAAACATGAATGCCAATTTAAAAAAATGATATATTCATCAATTTTGATACTGATGCAACATTTTATCCTATCAAAGTGGCAATTTCACAATTATTACACATTTTTATTTAATGTTGTCCATAATTGATATTTTCCTTGGAAGCTAGGTATTAGAATTGTGGCTTTTTAACTACCTGCTTTAATCCTGTCTCCTTAAAAAATACTCCTTTTAAATATATATATATATATATAGTAATCAACCCAATGTTTGGTTTGGTAGGTGAGGATAGAGTTCACTCAACACTAAGCCCAATGGCGTGTGAACATCGGGGTAGGGTGGGCAGGTAGTATCTTTCTCTGAGCCACCTGGAGTTTCCCAGAATAACCTGGTACACAAAAAATCACACAGCTTGGGTAATGCTGAGTGTTCCCAGAGATGCCACCCAGAATTGAAACTGGGCCCTCTGATTGTTAGCTCAGCACTCTACCCACTGGACTAGAATGCATATAGCAAAAATATGAGCCACTTATATTGCAGACATATACGTTGAGATTGGCAATGGGTGTCAGTTCCTGAAACACTGATGAAACTTGGGCTGTAGGCTTTTGCAGTGATTAGATAATACTAAAGTAGCCTTTTGAGTTTTGCTGAAGGCTCATTGTTTTTCTCATGTTGCAGGAAGATTTTTTTAGGAGTAAAGCCACCTTAATCACAAATGAGAGTGAATCTTGTGTGAAATAATGGATAAAACTTTTTCTTGCACAGGCCTCTAATTTCTTTTGATTCTTTATCCCCACCCATTATATCTGATTACTGGGGGTATTCCTAGTCACTGGGGAATATGTATTAATGAAAAATGCTTTGTGGCTATTATACTTTTCTCATGGCATCTTACCTGTATGAGCGTGCCAAAAGTGTGTTCCTGAATTCCCTGCTGTGAATTGATAACGGAAAGTGCTCCCTTCTGATATGGGGCACTGTGTGACATATGGCACACCATCATAGTACTGGGATCCACGCTGCCAAATTCCATGCCAGTGAATGGTGACCTCCATGCCTTGCATTTGGTTGTCCACATCAATTACAATTCTGTCACCCTCACAAACCTATGTAATTACATTCGAGAAAGGAAAAGATATTATTAAAAGTTGATATTAGCTACTGTTATTGTAAACTCAACAAGACGCTATTATAAGAATACTACTTATATGCTAGGTTCTTATGATTACCATCAAATCATCTTTCATGCAAGAGTTTTGAAATATTTGCTTATTTGATTTTGGCATCTGAATGGATCCCCAAGTGATAAAATTATTTAAATTTTGATGAGATTAACTGGACAAAAATGTGAAATAAATTTTTTTTCAGAGTAATTTGAATTAAATGAGGAATTAGGGCATTTATTTATTTAGATTGATCAATTGTTGGTATGAACTGGTAAAATGAAGTATTAGGTATTTCTTACCTGTATGCTTGGTCCTGGAATCTGTCTATTTGCTGTCAAAATTCCTTTCTCAAAACCATCAGCCAGTACACATTGACAGTGGTTAGTGGCATTAGGGAGACATACTTGGCAGGCACTGTAAAATATGAGATGTAATTATGTCAGCAGTTTTTTATGAAGAATATTTTATTTGTGAGTTTCCTTGCTACACAATTTCTGCTATTCACCTAAGTGGTTGTTTTATTTATTCGTTTTCATTTTGAGATTTTTTATTAAAAAAGGTGGCGTTTTTAGATATTTTCATGCTTTCATAAAAAAAGGGAAATAATTGGTAGAATACTTATAAATGTAGTTGTAACCTTAGAGAAATGACAGAACTCTGGGAAAAATTAACATAAGAGAATTAGCTACAGCTTGAAAAAGTGTCGCCAAAATCATATAATTAGAGGAATAGAAGCTGGAACTGGTAGATTTAGTGGCTTATATTCTTTAAAAAAATGCGATGGCAGAAATTTTATCACTCAACCCTTAGACCAATCCCTCGATTCCCATTTCTCACGTACTTGAAAAATCGAGTTTATACCCACTGCCACACACAATGGAGTGATTCCCAGAGTAGTTCACCTGCAAACTTAGAACTAAGCGAACCATCGGATATAAAACCTGAAATCCGCATAAAATTTCAGGTATATGCTGCGGTTCCTTATCTACGAAAAATGAGTGCTGTCTTTTTCCCATGATGGATTGTGAATTACAGAATGAGATAAACGACATTAAAAATAGGTAGCCTAATTTTGGAAGCATTGTTGTAGGCACGCCGTTTTGTCAGGCTCGGAGAAGTATTGGCATTAGTTGAATGGCGACTCCGGAAGCAATCAAGCTCTACATTCAGATTACCCTGTCGCCCTCCTTCGCCGCGAAACGGCGCGCCGCGGCGTGCCACTCACTATACTACATCTCTAAGGCGTTGGGTGCTTAAGACGCAACTTACGCTCCAAGTGTCGTGTAGAATTCGAGGTTGAATCTGTAGTAGCAAATCCTGGGCTCGTCGTCATCCCGGCATGCACGGGCGCATTCCTCGGGCGTGGAGAGGGAAGGGTCGTTGGGTCTCCGGTTTCCTTCCGTCCCGGAGAACCCGTATCCCTCCCCGCCTGTGTGCCCGTAAAGTGGCTTGAAGAAGCTGCTGCTCCTGCCGCCGGCCAGATCTCCTCCCAAGTTGGCGTGGCTTTGCAGGATGCCTTGCGAGGAGAAGAGGTTGTTGCGGGAGGGGCCAGAGGCGGGGGCCGTGGGCTCCCCACCTATGCCGGTGGTGAAGCCGTCATCGCCGTCCCACCACGAAGCGGCGGCCGTGTTCTGGTCGTTGTTGGCATCTGATGGACAAAGGAGAGAGAAAACGGTTATATGGAATCCAGCAGGAGTACTGTATAATCATGCGTATTAAATTCAGTATTGCGTCCCGTAAAACTCATTTTGTGGGTTCAAAAAACGCGATAATTTTTCGAGTGTTGGGGGTTTTCAGGTCGGTCTCGCGAAGGGAATGACGGTCGGATGGGGGAACGATCCATGCCATTTCTCACTCTTTTGACCGGGCACCATCTTTGGTTGTGTGCTTAAATGAGACGCACCAAAGATGGTTATGTACGATTTAAGTACTGACATAGAGGTTCAATACTCGCTTAGTCATTTTTTTAATTGACCACTTGACGAACTAGAAACCTAGAAACCAAAATAATTCATAGCACGTTTGGAATGTTCCCTAACGAGTGAGTCCTGAGGTTTTTTAAGGGCGCTGATTAAATGGATGCTTTCGGCTCAACCGAACTTAATACACGCGCTTCGCCAAAGACAGTTCTTCGTTCGGGAACGATTCGTTTATTCGCACCCTAGTCAGAAAGTTATGGATTGTGCAATCGTCGAACATCAATAAATCTTAGTAGAACCTCTGATGTGTGGCTATAGGTAGCATTGAGTTACGCAGTGATCTTTAATGACCATCAATTGGCTAAGCAATTTATAGTCATTATACAATACAAAATTTAAAAACATTAATGCTGTCAATGTACATGAAAAAGTTAATTATTAGTTTGAGACCAGGTCAAAGTTTTTAGTTTAGGATTCCGAGATAGGATAGAATTACGATTAATAAAGTTCCTATTGCCACAAAAATAAATCGCTTCAAAGCTCTTTTAATGTGATAAAATTGCAAGTCAACGAATGGAGGAAGTGAATGAGGTGCCAGAAGCGATATAATTCGTTTCATAGGGCCGTTCACGTCTGTCATGTACGTGCCACTCAACTGGTCATGGAAACTGGAATGCCGTCAATTGCACTTAAATTGCTCCTTTCCTATTTTGCGAGTTGCGGAAATTGAAAGGTGTTTTTCCCACCCACGCTTCATGCTGAACAAAATCGAGTTTTCTATTACTTGCGGAACGAGTGATTTGATACATGGTTTGCGTGTGCATTAGCTAATCATCCGTAAAATCACCCGATGCAGATATTTAACCGAGTCAGTTTTATCATTCGTGCTTCTCTTTGCTAGTTGAAACCATAGAGTAGAGAGAGAGCAAGTTAGCTCTATAGTTGAAACCCTATGACGTACTTGATTTAGCTAGCATTAATCTACTCTGCACATGGATGAGTATGATCAGTACAAAGTAAGTGCTTGATACTTTACGCGTAGTCGTGGTAAACTGTATTGGGAGTTAGACATGTTTGCGCTCTTTGTCACTAATTTTCACTAATACTAGGGCTTACAGATGTTTTAGGAATGGTAATTTTGTTCGATATAATTCGTTTCATAGGGCCGGCCGTTTCTGTCATGTACGTGCCACTCAACTGGTCATGGAAACTGGAATGCCTTTAATTGCACTTAAATTGTTACTTTCCTATTTGCACTACCACAACTACATCTACAACTACATCTTACTGCTACTGACTGACTGCATCAACATCTTGCAAAATGGAACTTTTGCTGAATTTAGGATGTATGCATGGAGTTATTTCGGGACACAATCTCATCACTCCGAATCTATGCGTACCGCTGAGAGAATAGCAGAATGTACTTAAAATTGAATTTCAGAAGGCTGTACAATCCCAATGGTATCACAAATCATAATCTACATCTAACAGGCAAAGGAAAACAGTGTCCCTTCTATATCGGCC
Organism: Calopteryx splendens; assembly: GCA_002093875.1. Classification (NCBI taxonomy): domain Eukaryota; kingdom Metazoa; phylum Arthropoda; class Insecta; order Odonata; family Calopterygidae; genus Calopteryx; species Calopteryx splendens. Next base: position 519,131 of record LYUA01000486.1, on the reverse strand, counting down.
ACCAACATTCAATTGATTGATCACAAACCCGATGCGCTTGTATTTTGGAAAGAATTAAACGTACCTATATAGTGTGTTCGTGTATGAATGTTGTCATATATGAACCTGATTCGATTTCCTTTTTTAATCTATTGCCAACAGCATGAAATTAGTCTCCTCTCTGTAGGGGGTTGACCATTAATGTGTTTTTTCACACTAATTCACTTCCAATCGCTTAATTCTTTGCTTGCTTGGTAGGGAAGAAGAGTCGCCTTGCGGGGCACATAAGACCGTACTTGATCAGAGCAGTAAACCAGTGAGCAAAACATAATGAGCTGCAGTTTCATACACAATGATGAGATAAGCTTTCGATTAATTACTTTCCAGTATGTCGCTCTAACACTATGATAAACTCAGTGTTACTGCTAAGACGTTTCAGAGCTACATCTTTTTGTCATTTGTAGAGAGAATAAGATGTTTAATTAATGGGCATTGAATACGGAAAAAGAAGAAGTCCACTGAAACATCACGTGCCAGTGCACGTAAGTTTACTACGTTACTTTGACGTTTGCTGTAGTTTGACCCAGAAAACATTGATTTTAAGGGCATAGATGCCACTTTTATGTGCGTTTTACGGAATAAATAAGCTTAGGCTTCACAAAAAACTGATATTTTTCTACTCTTAAGGCTGCTCTCCGATATTTATTTATTACAAGAATGCTCCAGTCAACTAGACATCAGAAAAGCTCTACAGTGCCTCATTTATGGCACAAATTCCACAAATGATAATGAACTATTTTAATTGTTCATCGGTGAGAAGGAGACGAACCTTTTTGTTTAGCAAAAATGATGAAACCAAAATTATTTTGTAAATTACCACAATATCAAATATTAGGGTAAATTGAACGATCTAAACTCAAAGGACGCTTCTCTGTTGACCTCAGCGATATCCGTTGGATTTCGATCCAAACCTGCGGATAGCGTAATGATCACCGACGTCCAACATAATTCATGGTCTTTTGCGTAAGAAATGAATTGATTCGTCTGTAACTCCTCAATAGCTCTCTCCTTGATGCTATCAGTGCGGCGGAGGTGAGGAGGCATTGGGGTCGAGCTGTCGACTGTGTTGGAGAACTATGTTAAATACTACTCTTTCTCACAATCAGAGATGAGCTTGGAACTCACTCTCCTGGGGGCACTGATGCTTAAAATTACTTGGACACGCATCGCTATCGCCCCATGAAAGGGAATACTCAAAATTTGCCATTTAAGCGCCTTTATGCTCGTAAATTACAGAGAGTGGTTCTTCCACCCCGAGCCTGTCTTTGCTCCTACAAGAATGCGAAAATGTCCCGATAATTTGGTTTGTAAGCAGCCTTCGTCTTTAGTGCTACGGCTTTTGTTTTTGTATCGCTGTCTTTCGAGGGATAATGAATATCCTCGCCGTTGAAAATGCCTTCGAATATTTGGAACTCCTAACCGGTTCAAGTTGTCTCTAAACACAGTATTCCTCTTCCTTTCCCCCAGTTAGCGTTTTATCGGATACAAAGACTATCTATCTCCTCTGAAACGATTAAAAACTTTGTTGAAAGAAAGCCGTGAATTTTATTTTTGCCGTAGTACATGTGCAAATAAAGCTGTGGGAAAGTTATTTTTCGCGATGAGTGATTGCCCAAACTTCACAAATGTATGCCATCTTCAAAGTGCGCACTTTATAAGGGGGATTTTTACTCGAACAAAGTGCCTAAGGATGTTCGTAAAACAATTAGAAAATCCTTCATTTCATTTGTTGGAATAGTTTTCTGCCTTCGAACGAGCATAGGCATGCTCTTAGCTGTCTTTAAAAAAAAGGTTTAGTCAAGGAAATCTGTTACGTTGGACACACAGGTAATACGTCCATATTGTTAAATTTCCATCAACTCTGTTGATCCTTAATCTTAATTCTTGGCAAAATAAATTGACCTTAACCTTAACTCCATTTAAAAACCTACAAAGTAAGATACAAAAAATTCTCGAATGGATTCCCATTGGTTATATATCTTTTAGTGAATTCATGGCATGTGTTTTACATCTCCCGCGTAAGCGGGTATACCCATATAAAATGAGGGATTTCTGGCTTGGTATATCTCCTTGGGAGCGATCGCGTGTCACTCTGGTTTGCACAAACGTTTCACAAGACCTTGGTTTCCATGAGACTGCAGGAAGGGACGGAGAGGGCGGGGTTAGGCGTGGGATGGGGAAGGCTAGCTGGCTTGGGAGTCGGGGGCACAAAGCGAGGGCGTATTCCAATGCACAGTCAGATCCATTCACTTTCCCACGGTTCATTCTCTCTCGTCTTCCCTCTTGTCTCTCTCCCTCTGCTGTACCCCCCTCCCCCACCCTGTAATTTTGCCAATGCGAAAGTTTTAAATGGACGGAAGTTATTTTTTACAAGTCCTCCGATTTACTCGTCCAGAATTTATGGGTTATTATTATTTTTTTTCAAGTATAAAGCGAGTCGTATTTCTCTAATCGAGGAAATTGCTCATTAGAAAAAATGATTATATGGCAATTAAACAAATTTTATTAGAGAGGAATTTCAAACAAATAGAATTGGAATCTTAGCTGGATTTTATTCATATCAACCTATCACTTCGCATTTGATTGAAGAATCAGTAGTTTTTAGAAGCAATTGCACTTTTCACGTGACGTTTGAGACTTCCACTAATGCTTTCATCGTAGATCCACCATTACAGAAACCTTGAAGCTTGTTTGCACAGTTATCATTTCGCAGTAGAGCATTCCGTTACCTTCGGTCAGAATTTTGATATCTGAATTTCAAGTTAGCAGCGTCTAAACCATGCATCACTTCAGTTATGTAATTTATTCGCTTATATCTATTGATAATTATACCCACTTATATCTTATATAAAATCAGTTATTCTCATATTTCAGAGGAATATAAAATACCGCGAAATCCACGAAACAAATCAAGCTGCATTTAAGAGAAAATTAACACTTAATTGGTCAATGTTATTTCCATTGATCTCTTCAACAGTATCGCTCAAATATCGGAGTGGTTACGTAACTTGATGCTAGAAGAAGGAAGCCCGAAGCGTATCCAACATCAAGGTTGGAACACTAGTGGCGATTGCTAGAAGTTAATTCATAGCAAAAATTCACGGGGAAAATAGAAAAATCTTTTATTCTATCCGTGTAAAATAATGGAAGCGTAATCAATATTCTAATAGGTGTGTAAATATAGAGTAATTAAAAATGGTAGTTTAAAAGATGGGCATGAATACAGTTAATCATAACTCTTTCGCCCTACCAAATTTAAAACCGAGCTGTTGGAACTTTATTTTATAAAAGGTACATAATACGTTTTCAAAAGACCATACCGATAATATAACCCGAGATGCTTCATTAGCTTTTAATGAAAAACACAATTAAAAAAATAAGTGAAAGCTAGATTGAAGACGTAAAGGAAATTCTAATACCCAAGTAGGAGGAATATCCTCACCTTTACTACAAAAAAGATTTGTAGTAAAGGTGAGGTGTTTAAAAAACTTTTTAAATAAATCATTTCAAGAGGTCGCCGGCGATTTTGTCCTAATTGTATCGTGTCAAAGACGCCATAAGATGAATTTGCTTACGAGTCGGTTCGGACGAAATGTTGTCAGGTAATTTGACCAAATATGCCTTTGTGGCGCAAGTGGGGAAAACATAGAGGTGGATCAAATCATGAAAATATTATTCCTGTGGTCATGTGTCAAATTGGCTTAAGATATTATTAATATATTGCCCTGCTTGTAAATAAGCTAAATCTATGGCAGCAGCTTCATGCTTTGTCAAAGTTGATTTATCTTAATTTGAAACGAAACTGACACACTCGTCTGTTCTAGGGCTCGGATAACGCTCTTGATGTCTTTTAAACTTCACAATCGCGTAGAATTATTATTTGTGTCAGAGTGCCAGTAACATTGATTTTAATGCATGAAAACAATGGTTCTGCCGACCTTCCGGAATTCCGAACGCATTCCAGCGGCCGAAGGGAAAGGTGAGAATTATCTCGAATTTCGAGCACTAGATCCTCGGAGCCCGGCGTGAAAAGGCAACACTCGAGACATCTCGAGTTCCCAATCCTTGCTGCTCCGGCGCCTACACAAAACCGAACAAAGCTGGACGCCTCAACTTTGGCCGATCACGAAGCGCACGACCCACGCCTTTATAAGTGGTCGACGAAGGCGCCGTTCCATCGGCGAAGGTCGGCAACCGTAACGACGACGTCCCCGCCGAGTCATGCCGCGGTTTCGGACGAGCACGGATTGTCTTGTAAAACCAGCGACTCTTAAACAATGAAGCCGAGGCTGTATCGGATGATTAGAAGAGAGCCGCATTCATCGATTGCCCGTAAGGAAAATTACGTGCTGGAATACGTCCCCTTGTTGTATTGCCAGCACCCCGTAGCCTTGAGACCGGATAGAGGTTATGCCGCGTTAGATAAGCCCTTCACCTTTCTGCGTGTCAAATCTCCCAAAACTATTGGCGTTTACAGTTTTTACGGTATGTTTTTGGAGTAATTTTGAAATGGTCGAACTATATTCGGAAACAGTTGAAAGTGAATGGTGTTTTATCTCAGTGGGATTGCGAGGTCACGGAAGTGAAGGGGTGCATGAGTTATGGGACTAGGTCGACAACAGTCACGTTTTGAACTCTGACCACTCTTTATACCCTAAGCGTATGATAAATAATGCCGATTGGGCTTCATTGAAATAGTGATGCTGTAAGTGAAATAACCTATTCGCTATTACATTTTTTGTGATAGTAATTACACCTTTAGATTCCCTTTAAGGAGGCTCAAACTGGAGTTTCCCTGGGGGTAATTTCGGTACAGAGAGAAATAATCAGGAATTAATATCTGCTGCGGCTTAAAAATGTATTGTTTTCTCCAAAAAAAATCATGAAAGAATGAATCATGAACAATGAAAGTATATTTAGTTATACATTTCGCAAATTTAATGTCTGTAGTTCGAATGCCGATGACAGGCGATAACAGTGAAATGTGGACTACAGTGAACGGGAGACTAAGAAGAGAGCAAAAAAAAGAGCGGAAGATAAATTTGGAAGCTCGATTGTATACATCTCTCTCGTTACTGTATATATTTTGAGACGCAGAACAGACTGGAGTCGATGTTTTTATACTCGAGTAATAGTTTTTATACTCGCGGTCATAGATGGCTTAAATAGGATTTGCGAATGAGAGTAGAAATTAAAAGGAGCCATCCAAGAGTCATGCAAAAAGAGCCATCAAAAAAGAGCCATGCATTCCCACCCCTCTCTCCTTCTTCTTAATGGTTGACTTAGGAGCTTGTTTTTAAGCCAGTATATTTTCGATTGATGGTGAGCAGTTTTAGAGGCGGTTTTCCTCGTCCTCTTTGCCCATATTTTTTCGCTTATTTTATATTTTTTTGCAGGTGCTCAGAATTTTGGGCAAAGTTACCACTTCTTTACCCCAAGAATGTCCCTACATTTTTCGCCGGAGCTAAATCTGAGCATGACTTGAAAGGTCAACGTTGTTATGTTGATAATTTAAGGGGATACCCTTATATCAGCCATATTCGACTGGCTAATAGGCATTTGAATTTGTGTTGAAGCTTATATTTTCCTCTATCCGAAGATCTGATATTTTAATGATATTACCTATTATCACTTTAAGGAGATGTTAGTGTTTGAAGATGTCCTATTTCCGTTGCAAATTACATTACTCCAACGGAGAAGTGGTGCTGATATTTTTCAATTACTTATTTCTAAAGAATGGGCCAAGGGATGATGTTAAAAAAACTAATACTATTTGCGAAAAATATTAAGGGACATAAAACTTTTACAAAGACCTTACCGATAATATAACACGAATAATTAGGTTTTAATGGCAAACGCAATTATTTCCGCAACTCAATGACGCCGCCTTCCTGAATGATGGCAAGGGTGTAAAGATACAATTTGTTTGTGCAGGGTATCATTGAATAGGCATTAAGTTCGTTTATATAAATTCAGTTATGAATTTGTGGTTCACTGCGTTCACGAGTCGTATTCCAAGGATTTTTTTTGACATAGAGCAACCTCGGGGGAAGATAAAAGCGGAATCAAATCGCAGAAATCAACCCGAATGTCGGTTGGATAGGTGAGGGTAGTCCTCACTTATTACCAAGTCCAACGGCGCGTGAAATTCACACATCAGGGTAGGGTGGCCAGTTCCTTTCCCT
>LYUA01000486.1:486347-512880 GCA_002093875.1 Calopteryx splendens | reverse complement strand
CCTGTGATTTCCCAGGATGACCTGGTACCCGAAAAAATATCGCCAGAATTATTTTAATATTGTTTTAGTTTAACGTTTAACTCGAACATCAGGTATGAGACGCTTTATAATGTAGATAACGCACAAAATAGTGGGGGAGAACGCAGTTAAGTGTCTGTTGTTTTACCTTTCCATTAAGGATCATTGTATGCTAAGTAAATACCAGTTGCATGGTTTCTGTTTCGTATATGAACAAAAAAGCACGGTAGGGCAGATTATTATGAGTAAACAAATAACCCCGAAATTTACTCAAGTTATATTCCTAATTGACCTATATTTCTAATTGAAAGGTAAATGGTTTTATAGTGGAAGAGTAGATCATATTATATGTTTATTCCGAAATATTCAGGAGAAAACAGCAATCATGTTTGCTATAGTGTTCCTTTATTATTATTTTATAATGCTCTAAGTCACCTTAGATTTTTATGGTGATTAATTCCGAATAATTAAGTATACTTACATGTTGAATTTTATTATTTTTGAAGGCCATAAGGACCTAGGTTACGGAAATCTGAAATTTAGTACAGCATGGCATCCGTCTTGGCGCTAATAAGCCAGATTGTCGTTTCTCTGAGGACGCACAGCACGCGTTTGTATTGTCCAAAGATATTCCTTTCAGTTTCTCGGACAGTAAAAAGGATGAGGGTCAACGGTGAGGTCCACCGTTATATCACAGTGACGTCACCCGTCGCGTGGAAGAGCGCGTGTAGGTATCCTATACGCGACCTTCAATTTTCGCTCCAGACGTTTGATGCAAGTGTATCACGTGAGAGATAGAAACTCTATGGCGGAAACGTGCTTCGTACTGCCCGCTTTAACCGTTATCTCTTTCTTCACTTAATAATTCACGGCAGCGCTGGAGAACATAATGCCTGGATTTACAGAGATTGGGACGAGTATGGTGGGTGGAACGGGGACGGAACTCTATTACAGATGGTGCGACAGATGGCAAGCATCCACCTCATTTCATCGATGTACGCGTGTTGGAAAGGGAATATTTATTGTCTGACAGCGTCATCCGTGACCGCTCCATTGCCAGTCCCACCTTTAATTGTGCATTGTTGGTACTTTTAAATTTCGGCTTTCGTTTGACTCGATCGGCCCTGTTATATGCAATTCGTAATCGAGTAAATAATCACTTAAAATTCATGGCTTCCCTATGTTTCGTCATGACCTATTTCGCTCCATACAAATTCCAATATATTCCACACTCGATTGTCCACTGCCTGCTGGACTAAGGCAAATGATATATTTGACAATGGAAGTCGAATGGTAAAGAATTATTCTTGTGGGGAAAAGGATTCGCTTCCTAAATTTCTTCACAGTTACGTTCGGAGCATGCTAAGGGATTATCTGATTAACTATTGCTAGTTCATAGAAGGGCGCGTAGAATCTACGAGCAAAGACGTTCGTGCAGTTCCCAGCTTCTGGTGAATTTTACATTTTCGTTTTGCATATTGCAATCATTTCTTCTTTATTTTCATGAATGTAAGTTAGGAAAGCTGAAGCATCTTAAACAAATTGTTTCATGGAAAAATCTGGAAGCATAATATGGCTACCCTTGTTGGAAGTCGGAGATTACTCAAATTATAGCAACGAACTTGACACAAAACAGGTAGACAGTGCCTTAGTTGCCCCCGATTTCGAGTTCCAATTATGTATGTGAGCACAGATGGCCATAGAACAGAAGGCATTGTGCTCCGAGTGCAAACGGGAATGGAGTCTGCTGGAACCCAGAGCTCGACATGCTTTCAGTCCACGGATTTTGAGATACCATCTGGTTTAGCAGCGTAACCCTTAATTAAATCCCCGCCCGTACCCGTATCTAGTCCCATCCGTCGTAATTATATTACATGAAAATACGAATTTGACTCAACTCTCAAGTCATCTTGTGAAATCATGAAATTTCGCCCGAGACCGTCGTCATTCCATTTGCATCAATCGGGTCGGGCTGTCCCCGGAAAGAGCGCCGGAGGTTTCGAGTCGAGCCGGCCCGGAGGTCACCCTTTCCTTTCGGCCACGCCCACCCTCCGCTTCGGTTCCCTCCTTCCCACGCCCCCCTAGACTATAGTAACTAGAAATTCGCCTCTCTCACCCCTTTCCTCCACCTCTCCTTCCGCCAATCGAGATATGTCTCCTCTCTCTCTCTCTCTCTCTCTCTCTCTCTCTCTCTGTGGTTCATCTCACAGGCTGCCTTCCCATAGTAAACGACGACGCACAATAAAAACCAAAGTAATCAACCCGAAGGTCGGTTTGGCAGGTGGGGGGCTCACCCAGTACTAAGCCCAACGGCATGTGAAATGCACACATCGGGGTAAGAGGGTCAGTTCCTTTTCCTGTACCGCCCGTGGTTTCCCAGGATGACCTGGTACCCGAAAAATCACACAACTTTGGTAAAGCTGAGGGTGCCCAGAGGCTTCACCCGGAGTCGAACCCGGGGTCTCCTATTAGTAGCTCATCGCTCTACCCACTGGACTACCACGGACCATAACAACTGAAACCGTTACTAAATTATATTATTTCTCGAGGAGATATTATATTTAAGGATAATTGGTTACCGTAGGTGACCCATTGGTTTCCATTTGGAATATGACATTTCTTCAAGTTAAGATGTTATGTCATTTAAATATTCCGCGTTATAGGCTTAGGACAACATTCAGCGTTCATATAGTCTATACATTTTGAAATGGCGAACGTTTAGGTTCTACCATGAGATTTTTTATATAATTACAAAATATGGTCTAAAGATTGAAACGCACTTTCCTTCGTTAACTTTGCTTGCATTAAACCCCATTTAAAAACCCTCGGGGACAAAATTGATCCGGTGGCAGTGTGCTTACTTCCCATGCTTATGGAACTGGAATGGATTTTTCGGAGGCATTCCGATCCCTATTTCGGTGCCTGCCATGCGGAGAGCACTTCTAGTGCAGTACCTACTCCGTTCGTGGTATCCAAGGACTTTTCGCTGAAAGTAGGTTAAAGCCAACGCCAGATTTCTCTCCACCCTTTCCCCTTCCATCAAATGATACGAACCCCTAACTACTACAAAAAATCCGCTTATTTTAAATCCCCTCGGCAATAAAGTATTGAGGTAATAAAACGACATTTCTCGACTAAAAAAAAAAGTTCATTGGTGTCTGTCAACCCTTTTCACGTAGTTCATCGGGAATTAACAAGTTTGTCGAAATGGATGTTGTTCCTCCCTGCCGCAAAACAGGTGTTGTGGTGGTAGTGTGCTTGCTCTGTCCTTTCCACTGTGACGGAACCACCTTCCCTGAAACGACTTCCTCACCATTTTTTTGTCAATAAATGCACATTCCGGAGGCCCGTAGATCTATCCTTCCACGAATTCGCCGTATTGAGAAAAGTGGTGCGATTCGATATTTCCAATCACCATGGCTATCCAATCACTATCACTTATACGTGCTATTAATGATATGGAATTACATAAGTCGCCAGCGTCTGACCGGTATGTTTTTTTCTTTCGCCTGCCTCCAGACTCCCTTCTCCCCCTTCGGGCATATCGCTTTCACTTTGATCGAATCTGACGGAATTAAAACTTTTCCTGGATTTCTGGCGAGACAACTTTCACGAAACCGATTAGTCGTCAGAAGCATTATATTTCATTTGTTAGTGGCCCGAGAATATGCTTAAAAATGGGTCTTGATGTCTTCGCCTGGAGCTCGTTTCATGACATGTTGTGATGTAAGGATGTAAGGAGTTCGGTTCGTTTCTTTTTTATACATAAAAAAGAGGAACTTTGGACCCCTTTGGCACGTGCATTTCGGTCGAGGGCGTCAACGGGTCCATGTGATTAATTGTACTACCGTGTCATGTTCGCTCTCATATCGCAAGAGCCGGTTTTGGGAAAGCTCGTATAGTTCGTACGCTTTGAAAATCGAATATCTAGAAGTTATTCACCTGCCAAAAAGTTACATTCACTTTAGGTTACATCACGGAAATCGCTTGAAGGGGGAAGAAAATAAAGGAATAAAATGTCGGCCGGGCGATATTGTGAATGAATAATTTACGATACCTACGCTTACCTGTCAAGAATTTCACACGCTGGAGTAAATAAAAAAGTGTTTACTTCAAAGGCACTGAAAGGAGATTATGTCGTCAATTGGCTCCTTTATACGGAGGAAGCGTACCATTAGTGGTTTTCTCTTTTTTGAGGTGATTTTTTTTCTGTATCCGATTGATAATTAACTGGAGAGCTGATTTAAATATTCGGAAAAGATAATAATTTTCTCTGTCTATATTCATTTACCACATCAAAATTTTATAAATAGTGGTGGGTAAATTGAAATAAGATCAGAAATAGCTGAATTATATATTATGAAAAATATTTGAAGGTACTCAAGGGTGCTACTAAGTGTTGGACTTTTGGTGGAGCATCCTACATTTTATCACGAATGGGTGTTTTTTATATCTAAGACTGATGGGTTCTTGAGTGTTGTTTGTTATGGAAGTGAATAAACACATAGGTATTTATTTATTTTTAAGACCTTCATATTTCAAAAGGCCTATTACACCAGCTTATGATGTCCACTTACGAAATTCGAAATTGAAGCAGAGTTACGCACATGCCCTGTATGGTAACGGAGAAAGTGACACGCTTAGTGATTGGAATAGTGAGACCGACTGTTGCACATATTTGGTGATGCGGCCTGAACAGGTATTACAGAGAAAAGTTAATTCCTTTCATTTAAGTACTTTTCTTGATACAATTTTCTGGGCTCATTTGCTGTTCAAAATATCTCATACTCTCTCATTTTTGATTAACCATGTGCCAAAATGTGTAGGTACTCTTGTTTGGGCGCAATTAACAGACAGAATTTAATTCTGAGGTTTATAATTTTTGTCTGATCAATAGACACATAATATTCGCATAAGATATAGTTTCCGAAATATCCAACTAATGAATAAGGTTTAGTTTACTGGATTATTTTTATGGTTAATAAGAAGTCATAACAATAAATTAACCAATTTAAATTTGTCGTGTACCTACTTATATTCAAGTCGTTAATGGAACATTCGTCAAACTAAAAATCTTTTCCCCGAATAAATACGGATTTTATTGCTTTCATATCATGTTAATGACAATATAGAAATTATCTTAGAAAGAAAGATATCAGCCCTTGAAGATTGCGGGTCACTTAGTCCCGTCATACCGCAGGGTCGAATCATTATTATGTCATTTCCACTCAGGGCATGACTATTTCATAATTGTGTTTTTTTCTGTTAAATAAACTTTTTTTTAAAGTTTAGGTTGCATTTAGGAAATAAATTACTTGCTAATATTAATGATTTTTCCATTTTCTGATCCACCATTACAATTGATATTCTTTTAGAATTAAAACGTTTAAACACATTTCCTATTATATGGTTTACTGTTTGGTTGGTTCACCAAGCTTGAATAAATGCCCATCATTTGTAAGTCCATTAACCTTTAAATTGCTACGACAAGGTCACGCGGTGCTATGGCTGACTTAATGGGGTGATTAAGGCGTTAATTACCGCCCCCACCTAATTTATGAACAATGGAAACAATTATCTCCTCTATCCCATCCATCGCACCGGTATGACACCGTGAAATGTATGGTATGGAGTAGAAATGTCTTCTGGGAGAAGAGATGAAGATACTGCTATAATAACTCATGCAGGGCTATAATATTTTTCCTTACAGAAAACGAAATCCCATTTTTTTCGGCCATTCAGCCCCATTTGATGCTTTATACGCACGCTTGTAGTCAAATAATGTGTATATTTCCTTTTTATGATAAAAAATATGAATTAAAGAAGCCAGTGCTCTGGTTTTCGCTGTCTGAAAATAAGCTCTCCCTTGGAATGAAGCCCACCGTAAACCAATAATTTTGCTATTTACGATCCTTGATCCGTATTGTCTGCGCCTTCCTCAAGGTGGGGACTTTATGAAAACGATGAGGTCATGCGCATACCAGACCTCCTCTCCGAAACAAACCTTTCTGGTCTCATTGCACGTAATGCCGTCCTAAGTTCAGTTCATCCTAGGTCTCAGGAATAATCAATGAACCAATCCGTGAGCTATCCCCCTCTGTGGACCCGACGAGGCGGGCGAGAGATGACGGGATGATGGGAGGTACGGAAAGGACGAGTGTCGGCCCTTTTGATCTACCGAGCGGCGGTTTCAGAACGGGGAGCGTTTTATTACCGGCGGTAGTCCCTGCGAGTACAGCTCCCCGCTCCCCGCATCGTCCAATTCCATCGCTCTCGATTGCTGAATCCGCTTCTCGCGGATCAATGGACGCGCACCTCCTCATTTACACGCTCGAGTCATTCCGCGCGTCTGTCGCGAAGCAGGCACCCTCTTTATTCCATCGTCTCGCCCCGAAGCGTGGTAATGCTCTCTAGCCGAGATGTTGCAAGCGATGGACTACTTTGCACGGATGTGTACGGTGGGCTAGTTATCATCGTGGTTTCATCCACTGAATATCGTCCGTGGCACATGTCATGTTCCACATCCAGTATGATGCGAGTTTTTTTCCTGTCGCGTCACATCCCGTCCATTCATATCATGGGCTTATTATCAGTATAATTTGTCCAATAAAGTTTCCTTGGACCGATATAAATATCATTAGGATATGCTATATCTCTCGATCTGAATAATTACATATCATGTAATTATTTCGCTCGTAGTTCCTCAGGTTTAGCAATGGTTGCGACACGTGGATTCTCGAAAATTGTTTCGCGTGGGAGTGGCGGTAGTGACTCGTGAGATTTGTAGATGCAACCCTATTGTTGAGATTTTATTTCGAAGGGCACCATGGATCAATATAATGCCTTCTAGTGCCTATTAGAACTGTATTTACCATGATTGTGAGATTAATTTACTGGCGTGGTGTCCAATTTAATTGCATTTTAATTATTAGCTCAAACGGTACGAAACATTAGGGTTAGCACGGCTCCGTGCATTATTACCGGATATAGGGTAATATTTGTTTTCTGGCATGAAATTAATTAAACTGAGAATTCAAGAGCGGAATTTCCACAGCCTGGTGCACATGGAGATTAGTCACTGGAGTGACCTGTGTCTCAGAGAAAGCCACCCAGACTGGGGAGCTAGGTATAAGACCATCATCAGACCTGTGACCTTTGGTTACGAATACTGGTTTATTAGTAATTAATACTGGATTCAGTTGAACTTCACAATCTTAGGTGACTGAGTGGGGTCAGTAGACCGGACGGAATTTGGAATAACCTTACAAGAAATACTTGAAAATTCGTATCAGCAATAGAAAAAAAGAGCTTATAAAAGGAAGTGCAAAAAGAAAGGCCGAAGGGAATATGCATGGAGGAGAGTGTGGGAAAGGATATGTTCGAGAGCGGTAGAAGGACATGCCTTCGGAGGCTGAAATTAAAACTAGAAGCCGACACCAAATAATTGGGAGTAAAGCCAATGAAAAAGAAGGCGATTCATACAGTTCAATTATCCTTCAGGAAAGGGCTCTTAAATTAGTATGATTTATCAGTAAGCGTTTCGTTACTTTTTTTCATTTATTGGCATTCATTATTTGGTGAACTAAATATGAATAACCTGATTTTGTGTACTTACTTTTTTTCAGTTAATGCTCGTGTTGTTGAATGTTACACCTTTTTTTTCGAATTCCTACATGTTTCTACGTTCGCGTAGGCACACGCTAAGGTACATCTGATTTTAGGGGAATCTATCTCCAATCATTCTGGGTCATCTTCGTTGCTTTGCTTGTGTTTTAACGCCCACGGTGCTCGTGTGATTTGAAAAAGCGGTATTTTCTCGGCGAGCTTCCAAAGTAGATTGAATTCTACTTTACTTATGCCTTGGTATCAAACTCAATTAAGCCCAAGTGTGGCGAAGGTAATGAATTTCCTGAAAACTCAATCGATGAGGCATCGTCCGTGCCGATTTTCTTTATAGACAACCGAGACATGGTTCGGAAATTGATGTTGTACCTTGGGTGCAGCGGTTTGAGGAGAAACTCATCCTAGACGCGCATTTCATTCGCACATCGGCGATTATTCAACGAGGACTCCTCGAAATGAATGGTAATAAAACGGACTCCTACATTTCCTATTTCACAGTATTTCTAGTGAAAGAATTTTTTCCTGCGATCTTCCTTTTATCCAAATCGTCATCAGGGGGATTTCATTCCCTGATGTATAGGTTGCTGCTGATTATGCTTTCTCTTGATCCAAGTAAAAATCCATCTTAATTGTCATTATTGTTCTTTCTAAAGAGCAGTATTGGTTTCCCTCTTTTTTTACACATGTCCCTTTGAAGTCCCGTCAAAACCCTACATACTTTGTCTACACTATATAGCATTTAATATTAGCACGTTTCAATTTAATCGTATCGAGGTCTTTCTTCGGCAATAAAATCGAAATTCGTTTTGAAATGACAGATTTTTTAGGAGAAAAGTAACTTATGTGTTCCATTTTTAGGCATACTTTTGAATTTTGTTTTCCTTTGCCTTAAAAGATAAAGCGAGAACATTGCTCCAGTCGATGAGTAAATTATTCATTTTATTTGATTAAGCATTAAGATACAATTAATCACATTAAGGAAATAAAGAGATGTAGCAACCTATAAAATGGATGAACCAATCAAAGGGAATATTTCAAGTTACTATTACTTAAATATTGGGTGACTATCGAGCCATGTAGGCATAACTCGGTCATTGATTGTGTTCTGATAATTTTGCACACGGCGTGAGTAAAATCATTCTCTATAATTAATGTAAGAACATGGAATTGAATGTTAGTTCGGTGGAGATTTTTTTACAGTTACTTGACGCATTCGTATGGACTCCATTCTACAACACTGAGAGGATAAGCACAAGAGCCCTTAGAGGACCTACTAGGTTGGCCCGGGATCTTATTTTTTTCGTTTTACTTCCCAGACACGGAAGAGATTCCGATTGGTCTTGGTCAAGTTGAAGGCCTGACGGACTTCTTTTTTGCTTGGAGGGATTATGCTTATCACCTAACGAGTTCACCAACTCGTTTTGCCCGATTTCGCGCCGACAGTCCAGAAAACACGCGGTAACTTGATCGCACAGGAACCGGAGACATAAATTCTCGACAACACGCGATTTCCGATAGAATGAGTTTTTTTCCGCACCCTCCTCACGCAATAATTACAGCAGAACCACTGCTAGAAACCGGCCCCGGAATAAAGTGCAGTGATCCTCAGGCCCACTTTTTCGTTCTTAGGTTCAATTACCAATTGTGGATTCATCGGGGCTTTCCATGGGGTTTAATAACCGGTACGCAAAACGATTTCAAACACAACCCGTGTAAAAATGGTTGATCCCTTCTATGTTCGTGGAGCGAATTGTGGGGTAATATTTTTTCCTGAGTGATTTTAAACGGCTTATATTCTTTCTTAAATGTGAAATTAAGCTTTTTTTGGTGAGAATTTTGTTTCGAAACACGCGGTACACAAAATCGCGTTCCATTTCCTGGGTGAATATTTCTTCAGATAGGCACACTTAAGTAGCTCAAGGTTTTGCGAATCATTGCCCCTTTCAACAGGAGTCAGCTACTCAATTTCAAATTGTTACACGGTGTACACCAATTCGGAAACACAAGAACATTTTTAATCCAGTTCATGGAAAAAAATGTGTATCCTGCGATTTTCCGGCTTGACAAAAAATGAGACTTAATTTATTCTGTAAATTCCTTGGATTTATCAATCTGTAATGAGTAAACCCACTCTAATAAGCCTAAAATGGAAGCAAATAATTTACACGTCAAGTAGATTCAGTATTGACCTAATTATATTTGCAACAGCCGCTACGACATTCTAACAAATTCTCCGGACCGAAGAATAACTACCCTAAACCAAAGAGGCCATCCCCGAGGGTGTACCTCCCTCGGATTCATTCATTCAGCAAGTCAAATGTTTAATTCGCAATTACGGGAAGATGGTTGGCGTCATCATTATTGTTATGATTGGAAATAAACAAGACCCTAATAACTACCGAACAACGTCACTACTGTAACTTCCCTGCCCTGAAAAGTCCTGGAGCACATTGTTAGCAACTTAGTGACATTCCTCGACACACAACTTTACGTCAAGCAACCTACTCGGGTTTTAACCAAGTAGAACTTGTGAAACATATTTAATACATAATATTGGGAGCCTCTGATGACATAGTTACTATATGGGAGATTAAGTGCATTGCAAGGATATCAATCCTGCTATTTTGGTTACGACACAGAGGAAACAATCCAAAGTCCCACACTACATCGGCAGGGCAGACAATAGTGAAAACAAATTAGGGAGAATTTCAAGCAGACCGATTCAAGGACTCATTTTTCCTTCGCATAACTGCGGGAAAAAGAGTGGGAGAACCTAGAGAATTAGGTCTAGGGGTACTAGGTCTGCTGACCTAAAATTCCCTTCCACGCGCCCTTTCTGCGGCTATTGTGAGGATGGAAAGCTACATAAGTACTACTTCGAACGAGTCTGCACTTCAAGACTCTAATTATTATTTCATAATCATGAAATGATTATGAAAAAATAATTATGAAAAAAATGAAATGATTATGAAAAAAAACCTTTTCAGATTTCCCTTTATTCTACTCTGAAAAAAAGTTGAAAAATTTAGTGGAAGAACAACCACCTGGAAGTAAAATGTAATTTGTGGAGAAATGAAACAGAAATTGAAGCTCCCGACCACATTAAAACGTCCTTAAACTCATTCGGAATATAAATCTCCATCTAGGAAAAGTCATGATATCATGTACTAACTGAAAGTTCACGACCAAGGGTACGGAGAGCGTTTCTTCGAGTGTCCTTTCACCAAAAAAGGATCGCTTGACAAGCGATCATCCTCGGCCAACCTATGTTTGAGGAAAACCACAGATGTTTAAAGAAAGCGTTCCCTTTATGGAGGCGCGTCTTAAAAGCGGGGGAAAGTGCTATCCATTTCAACTTCGAATTAGAACCTTGTCTTCCACTTTCAGTGACGCGATTCACTTGCCGATGCTCAGCGAGAGCTATCGAGAGGAGACGGGTGGGAGCACTTTTTGAAAGCTAACTCTCTTACTTTGTAGTCGACACCCCGTTTGTCTTATCGTCTCCGAAATCATCGCCCGTGGGTAGCCTTTCAGGCGTATCCCGTTCACTCCGTTAATTTAAATTCTTAACACTGGTAGAGCATTGCTTTTTAAGGTAAATTCTTGTCGAAAAAAATCAGGCTAATAAGTTTACTGTTCACTGCCTCCGGCGTCATATAGTGGAAGAAGGGCATAACTGGAAAGCAAATATTTTTCACTTTCCTGCTTCAGATATTAAAACTTTAATGCAACACGAGTTTCATGTTTGAGAACTGTCGAGCTGAAAATCAAAGTTTTTACTCGTATTTCTGAAGTGGAAAAGTCCAAATTTACTCATGTGCCAGTTTACAATAGGTTTCACTGTAATTAGTTTTTGTATAGAATCCGCCCAGTCGTTCTGCCCTTTCTTAGGACTCTTTTGAACTGTGACGGTGCAAAAGTGGCCATTCCGTTCTTAAGGAACAAAAAGGGGCTTTTCGTTCTTGAAGAACGGAAGTAATTACGATTTATGTCACGTTTTTCATCACTTATGATTTAGTGCTGGTGTTTGATCTTCAATATTGAGCGAAAAGTCCTTATTTTTATATTTATAGTTACGTAATGGGTCAATAAGACTGAATTTGTACTTCACTCGGTTGTAAATTCGACAAATCAAAGTTTTGAAAGATTATTGTAGGTACTAAGGGAGTAAACGATATTCGAGAAGAGGTCTTAAGTAAACTAAAGGATAGTGGTCATGTTTATTCACCATAAGTATTCTTTCAGTGTTTGGTTCAATTTGGGAATGCGCCCTAGTGATTGATAAATAAAATGAAAAGATACCCAAATGGAATCTATTTTAGACTATTTCAGGGACTATGTTATCTGGCTCCCGTTGTGTTTGCTCTTTACTATAGTGTACACTATGTGCTTAATTGAACGTGATTTTCCGTTTATTAATGCTTAGAAATTGGAGAAATAAAATTAATTATGAAACATTAGTGAAAAGGGATAGGATCTGAAAAAGATATGCATGTGAAAGTGCGGAAATATAAGACTTCGGATCGAAGGCTACAAATGGCGGTCGCTATGGTCATGCCTATGGTCTTATATCTAATATCTTCATGGGTGGTGTCATCCATAATTTAGGATGTGTGATCACAGGGTGCGATAAACTCCTTAATTATCTTCTTCTCCCTATGCACTTTGCGGATAATGATATTTTTCGTCATGCCTTCCGACTCTTGCTCATTACTAAAACTTGCAACTCCCTTCTACAATTTTCTCTACGTAGGTATTTCTCCTTTAGCCTCCTTCCTTCTACGAAATCCCTTATCTTACACCAGTTTTAGGTCTCCAATCTCTTCCGGTGGCGCTGGACTTCATATTTATACGACTCATACCGGACACCGGGATATCTCTTACGAAAATTTTCGAACGATACGTTTCGAGTGAAAAGGAGCTTATTTTGAAACTCCATGCTTCAGGGCCTTTTAGCTCGAGGAGCAAATCGTTGTTTACGGGGAGGTTCGACAGAAAATGGGTGCCATTTCTCTTTCGATACCTATCATAGGAAGAACCAGCCAGTAGATGGTGGTTTTAATGCGAATGGTTTGGACCCTACTCCATCATAGATTTTGAAGCAATGTTAAAAAATCCAATTCCAAAGTATCAGCTGGATTTAATTTTATTCAGATGGAGTTGCGTGGGACGTTTGAGGAAATTGCTTATACGAAAGTGTAAGAAGCGTTATCGTTCCTCATTTGTGTACCTTTCCTTTGTGTACTTTTATTCATTTCCTTTTGGTTTTCGTTCAGTAGAATTTTGCCTGATGAAGCGGCAATTATAGATATGTATTGGATAGCATCAAAACGCGATCACAATGCTTATACTTGTGTTTAATTGAAAGTAATATAACTGTAATGCCATAATCATCTTAACTTCATCATTTATTATTCCACTTGGCTTCAGCCTTGGTTTTAATTAGCTTGCGAGTGTACTTGAACTTGCGCATTTTCAGTTGAAAGTGGTCATATTTTTAAATTGTTTTTTGTCTAGACCATTTTTATCCAAATTTTATGTACCCCGATTATATATGGGTGAGTATATAATTGGAGTTATTGTCTCACGAACTCATGAGTATCCTTTGGGACCTGGGAATACATTTTGTGCAACTGGAGTTCTTAATGTCCCTATTTCTTACCGACACCGTCATATTCGACATTTTTTTCGTGGAAACAGTGCTGAGCGCTTTCGCTTTGTTTCCCTGCGGGGGTGTGTCTTGAGACGTGGGAAACCTGGGGAACAATAGAAGGTATTCGACCTTACAGTCTCGCAAAAAACAGGATAGGTTAAATTTGATCATTTCGCCGCAATAATCATAAATGAATGGCTTTTAAGGTTGATGAAGCCCATAAAGGTTGGATGAATGAAACATTTATATTGCTCCTTGTGTATATTCCTTTTACTCGGAGAAACTAACTCGCATTCATGCTAAGTGTTTTATTGATTCATAACAAAGTAGGCCAGCCTCTTTAAACCTTAGGGTATTACTACTGTGATGGCTAGTATTTAAGGTGAATCCCAATGAACTAGCCTTGGCTTTGTGTGGTTTTTTTAAGTGGTACTTTTCATATTAAGATTCTATTTGACTGCTGTTTGATATGGAATTTAAAAAAAATTGAAAATATATTAAAATTAATTTTCACGAAGGAAAAACATTTAATGTTGAACAAAATAATCATATTAAATGAGGAAATTTGAACTTATTAAATTTTTGCAGCATTGTTCTCGTAGAGTAGAGCTGTTAATATACCTTTATCTTACTTGGAAAATGTTCGTAAATTACTGAAAAGATGGGATATATCAACCAGGTTCCTGCTGTCTCAAATTAGCTCATCTTAAATGGAGTTTAAATCGTTTTCATCACCCAATATGTGTACTTGTATCCATTACATATTGGTTATATCGTTAAATCACCGTCATAAGAGACAAACCTCTTCCAAATTATTGGCGATGAGACGTACATATGACCTTTGTGTTACATGAAGTCCAAGAACCCTCAACCATAAATGTGGAGGTGGTCATTTGACTTTACTGGAGGACGCGACTAGACTTCAATCTAACGTTCATTACGGAAGGACTTTTATAGTTTATCATACTTGAGGGTATAAGGATGTGTAGGGATGACACCAGGTTTGTCTTGGTTAATTGATTCAATATTTCGGGGTCCATTCATTGAGACTTAGGTTTTTAGGAGTTCTCTCCGTCTTCTTTGGCAGAAAACGGTTTCTTTCTTCTCTCCATCGGATCTTCCTCCTTTCTCCACCATCTCCCAATGGACCACATGAAATCGGACGAGGTAAACAGTACAAAGTTCAACACACACTAAGTCTCTGGCAGAGGATAAGAGCCGATGTTGTTTTACCGAAGACGATGTGTAGGACTTCCAAAATCTTACGTCTCCATACGTTTGTCCTTTTCAATCGAAATATAGCGCCCAACAGTAACCGTGATAGAATTTTATACCGCGCCATTTTATCACGTTATGGCAATTTAAGTAATACATGATTGGTTTTATTTTAATATAAAAAATGGAAGGCACAATATAGCACCCTCGGCAGGATGAAATGGTATCAGCAGCAATGGTTTGTTGTGTACAGAAAAAAAAGTTTTCCTGGTGTAGTAAGCAGGTAGTTGGACCGTATGAATGTGCATATTTAATGCATTCAACTTAATCTTAGGTATTGGAAGCAATGTGTTCATAACAGTACATGTTATTTTCGGGAATCGTATATACCTGTTGACTTTTGACTCTATGAGAATTGTTATGCTAAAGGTGATTTTAGACCTTTCAATGTCACTCGCATATTATCCTGTAAGCAAAAGATTTCCCCGTGAAGTAAGAGCTCATTGGGGGAGTGCCATTAATGGTAATGTGGTGCCTTGTTGCAGAACTTTAATGGTGGAAAGTGCAGTTTAATGCAGAAAGTGACTCAAGGTAAGCCTCTAATGCATTCACATGAAAACACATGGGTAGTGTGTACTTAAATGAGTAACATCAATTAGGGTGCATTTTCTCTCAACCCCCCATTTTTATCGCAGCCATTCTCCAGTCTGACTTTATTTCAAGTTCTCCCACGACCTCTGTCCTTCCGAAAAGATCCGTGCCGAGAAGTGAAAATGCTCTGTCCCAATGTCATGAACAAACAGACGGCCTCAGCAGTATCCTTTATTTTATTTTGGAAACTGAAATAAATTTGAGCTAAGGGAACAATGGAGTGCCTTTCCTCTCACTTAATATGGCTCATAAACCATTTCTCGTATCTGGCTTAATTGGGAGCAATTGTATTGCGAATTGTACTCGGGAAAAAATTAGACTCGTCGGCAGTTATTCTTCTCATTGGTTATACTTTTCCCCGCGTTATCTATTTGTTTTAGGGGCTGTTAATTATTCTCCCTCTTTGTCTCTTAACGTGTTAAAATGTAGATTTTAGTTTTTATTGTTCTCAAATGAATTGCGAGGGTAACTAATGCAATGCGCAGAGTAGTTTGTAATGTATGAAAGGGCACGAATACTAATACTGTTGAATCATAACCTTGGCTACGAAATCTGATTCTTCAAAAGTTTTAGAATAATTTCGCCAGCTATAAATGATATTTGCAATCATCTCAAAAGTTCAAAGCAATATATCAATTCATGTTACGTCCTTTACTCAACATATATCTTTAACGAATTCTTTCGGTTTTTATCAAGATATCGACTGGGTTGCGCGAAATATTGCAGCCAATGCGTGTTTGTTCAAACGGAACAGTCGTCTTCCATTTAAGGCACTTTGAGCGAGAGAGGGAGGATGGTAAACGCTACCAAATCTCAGAGAGGGAACTTACTTTAAGTTATAACTTATTTCTTAAAATATGAAACGAGGAATGAAATGGATTGAAACTATTTTCACAATTTCAATTTAAAATGTAATGCACTCCATTTGCAGTAGTCAACGCCCTCTACGTATACTATTAACTACTATGACGCGACTAATCCATTTAAAATATAAAAGCTAAACTTGGCGTCTGTCGTCCCCAACCTGCTCCGTTTTATTTCACGATTTCCTTCCGCGTCTCATCCTTCCGCCTTTGCTGTGTCTTTTTCCCTCACTCCAACTTGGGGTTCCCAGCACTTTCACTCAGACCAGGTCGCAATTACGCTCTTACTCAGGGGAGTGTCCCGCTTGAGTTTGTGGAAAACATTTCTTTTTAAGCGAGCGTAGGTAGTCCGTGGGTTATTCTTTTTCCACCTTTTCTCCTCTTCACTACTCCACTTGTTCATGCAGTCGCACTCGCACAAACCTTTTCAACGCCAAGAGTCCGGATCAAGTCTAATCTCAACCCAAGGCGCATTGTGGCTCAGTCTCGACTCGAGGCGTGCATTCCCCCTTTTAATTCTCCCATTAGTTCTCATTAGGCTACTGGGAGTCTCAGTCTGCCAAAGAGTAATCAGTGAATACTCTTCGCATTCGGGCTGTGGAATGCTTTAATTTACGACAAAGATTACGAAATGCAAATATTTACAACTCTTATGAGTAAGCATGAGCTTTCTCTCTCTATCATGTAGATATCCAATCCCCAAACGGGGAAATTGGCACAGGCACACATGTGCGTGTGAGATATGCGATAGGGCATCCGGAACCTACCCTCATCTCTCCCTCAGGGGAAGGGAGAAAGATTTGATGATCTCAAATATAAACAAATGATCCTACGCACACCTAGAAAAGGATATTCGAGGAATGCTGCCATCGGAATCCGCACACCTATAAGCACCAATTAGCTAAGGTCGTATTCGACGTCGGGTGCTTTTTATCTGATTGCTTCCGATAAATGACTTCTACAAAGCTGGGCAAGTACTGTCTAAGGGTATCTGATCAATGTGAGCTAATTGAAAGAAAGATTACGGTGTTCGCTAGATCGTAAGTTTGATATAAAATCCAGGTGTAGTCTTTGTATTTAATAATGGATACTGTGTGATGCCTTTGGGGCTTTTAAGTGCTTCGTAATTATCCTATAAGTGGAAATTGTGTTAAAGGCTGTAACTTTACACATAATGAATACAATTCAGCGTTCATGTGGAATGGATATTACCCTTAAATTGCATGATATTATTATTATTTTGGAGTACCCGAAGTTGTTTAATGCTTCCCCGGAGGATTGACGAATGATGGTGTAACAAGAAAACTGTCGAACAACAGCGAGTGTCGAGCGATGTTGTTCCTTTCAATCTGATTGCGTTAAGCCGCGGAGTGTCGCTCCTATTCATAGCGTTTTCACTTTCTCAAATCGAAGTCGTCTATAAACTTGTGTGCATCGAAAGCTGTTCTGTAAGTGGGCGTTATTTATAAAAGTTTGTTGCACCAGTTAGCCGTTCAAGGATCCGTCGATAGCGTTATTGATTATAAAACGAACAAAAGAGTTGCACTCGTGTCTTTGAAAAATTATATATCATTCCAGGGCCAAATGAAAGAAAACACGTAATTGCATGCTCCATTTACATTGCAATTGTGACCTCGAGAAAAGCGATTCCTATGTGAAACAGGCATGTTTTAGTATTGACGATTTTATATTTATGAGTTTATAAGGGTTTCAAAGGTTCGATCTGGACGAATTTACAATGTCATCAGCGGTTGTAAAACTCTTTGCTTGAATTAACAGATGACATCAGGGTAATATAAATGAGAATAAATGTAGGTGTGTTTCTGAAAATCTCAACAAAATGTTCAAAATAGGAGTTTACTTAATACTAATTATAGTCCAGTTTTTCGATATAACTATGATGGGTGCAATTTTTGAAGCTATTAGATTGTTCTTTAGTTGAACATAGAAATCTTTGAGTCAGTCCCTTAGTGTGATAACATATGAATTCGTGTTGCTTTCATTGGTTTTAAAGGTAGATATTATACAAAGTGCAACTTCATTCTCTTGAACGAAACATGGAAAAACTCAATGGTCACAATAAGGATACCACCATTACTGCCGGGTAGCTTTCCTATTTTTTCGTTCAATTAAGGCCGTAGAGCTGATTTTTAGCATTAATGCCCTTTCATGACAAATACGCTGTTCTTTTAAATTACATCTCATCATTGAAGTGCTTTCCTGTCTTCTATTTATAGCCTGAGCTTTCATTCTTACTCAAGTCATTACATTCTCCCCAATGAAACAGTAGCACCCAAGAAACCGCTAGATTATCGAGCTTAAGCGTAGAATGAATGTCTAATAGAGCAAGGGAAAGTTGGGAACGATCATTATGAATTAGTTCTTTAAATTTGTTGAGCCGAGACGTTGCCCCCTAAGGTGCACGTTGATGTGAGCCTAGCTTCTGTTATTTCATCGTGAGTTTGTAAGATGACTTCGATTTTCGCACCAGTGGACATTATCAAGACTATTCATCAACGATATATAAAGGAACGAACTGAATGGGTTGCAAGTTCGTAGGTAGTAATAGCTAGGGAAATCTGATGAAGGTTGATTTCACGTTAAAACTCGACCGGCTGCTGTTGCATGAAGGATATCGTGTTGTTATTCTATTATAATTCCTCTTGAACCTATTATTGATGCGTTGAGGTCTCTATTTGAGACAGCGCTTGTGATATGACCAAAGGGACTTCAAGAGATGGAAAGTTCCATAAGGGATTTTGATTTCTAGCATTTATTCCAGTTAGTTCATTATGCTATTATAAATGATATGTTTGAAAAAATTGAAAACTATTTTATCGCCTAAAGGAATAATTCAACGCATCCTTTTTGCTGGAAGCAAGTCATTGGGCCGAAGTAGATTCCGGCAAGATATTCCCAAATTTCCACCCCTGAAGTTGCACCGTTCCTTGAAAAACTATTTAGCGAGTATATTTTAGAATGAATAGTTCCTCAGAACTGGAAGTAAACTTACTTAGATGTGCAAAGATGCTCTTTATTGGTCACTTCTAATACTTGGCTACTAATACCTACCAGTACAATATGTGAACTAACGTGATGAAAATGCATTCTTGTTACATGCGGTTTTGTCTTGAAGAAGTTTGTGAAACGCATTCTTGGGCAATATAGTGAAGAAAACTAAAGTTAACACGCTGTTTATCTCTAGCTAAACTCCAAATCAAATATAATGTCAGAATTTTGATACCATTTTAGAAGAAATGACTTAATAACAGAAGAAATGACGGAGAAAACCGACCGGTTCGTAGAAAAACCTGCCGTGTGAGAGGACTCAGTGTTATACAATTTCTAAAAAAAATCAGGAATGAGTTCCTGTAGAATGAAAACTCTATGATTGCTATTATTAGTAGCGCGATTTTACTTGCGACTCTGAGGGAGAAATCCAAGCCCCGCTGGTATTAGTGAGTCAGGAAATATAAGAGTTACAGAGACATCCGCGCATATAAAGATTCAAGGTTCGCATTTTTTCCATTGGGAAATGATAGCATATTGAAATATATGTCGTTAAAAATAATATGAAACTCCCTGCACTAAGTTTCATGGCATCAATAAATAGTTAAAGGCCATTTTTTAAAATTGATCCAACTACTAATTCTACGGGTATGATTAATAATCCCTAATTCTCCCAGTGAATCTTAATAAATGGTAATACTTTTGAAAATCATCTACGAAGTCTATTCCGCCCAAAGTAATGCACATGAATGCTTCAGATGGGGTAAAATAACTGATTTACTGAAGTTTAAATGAAATTCCTATAACCTTTTTGGGTGTATATTTCCAACAATTTAGTGTATCATAATTGTACGTTGACTTCAATTTAAACAAAAGTAGGATCATTTTCGTCCAATGTTGTTAAAATCGTTGAGGTTTTTATGATAGTGATATCTGTTTCGCGTTGATATTTAATGGTCTCCATTAAATTATTTTTCTGATCAAGTCACACACTTCGCATTAAGAAAGTATTTTCGGTGCTCCCATTAAACACCTAATACGGATCAATGATATAAAAGTGAGAGCCCCAGCACGATTACGAGGGAAGGCTTCGCACGTTTGATGGGGAGAGATTTTGATTGAAGGTTTACTTTCGAGTGGCACGGTGTCCGGTTCTTTTGATTTGAATGGGGGGCTAAAATTCGTGACGGACGACTGCCTTGAGGAAACGGTACCTGGTTCCGTCAGACTTGCCTGAAATTGGTGGGCCGACCACTTTCCTCATAACCAAACTCTTTGGATTTAACGATCTTGTTAGTTTATAGAGCATTTCGCGTTCTCCGTAATTATCGAGTCGCATCCACTTAACCCGTTTTGAAAGAATCATTTAATATTGTAATTAGCTTTATTTCTTTAAGCGGCGCTGCGGTAGTTATTTCGAAAACAATCGGACGTGTACAAAAGAATTTATTATGCTACCGTAACTGGGATCTATTCATAAATATACATTGACTGGAATGCTTGAGCAGATTTATTATTTTGAATACGAATAAAATGTGATTCCACGGGGGTCCTGTAGTTTTTTAAACTGGATATCATTCCTTTAAACTATTATGCTTTGTAAATCATCAGTGAAATCAATAAATTTTATATTCGTTCAAGAATGGGTAACGATTAGATTTATCAAGGTGTGGGCATGTCGGTATTGATTCCCATAGAAGTGAAATGTGGCGAGTACTTTACTCTATGGTAATATATGGTTGTTCTTGCCAAGGGAATATGTTTTCAGAAGAGAATATTAAAAACTTATTGTTTCTAAACGATTTTTCCCCTGTTTAGCTTCCAAAAATAACAATGTTATTTAAGTGAACAAATGAAAAAATTGAGGCTAATGAGATGCGATAAGAAAAGGAAAAGCCAATTATTTATATTCCTAAAATTCTGATGTGGCAACCATGTGAATTCCTCCATATATTCACTTTTGAATTGAGATTACATTATATTTCCATTTAGTTTTAAATTAATTAGTACCTATACGAACCCATGCCCGAAGGCAGCAGGGCTATTCAACTGGTCAAGGTTAATTTTTCCTTTTAAGGCCTTATTCAATTGTTCGGCAAGCCTGCGAATTGCAATAATGTTACAAACTGCAACTGCGACTGCAATAATGTTACAAATAAGTCATTAAAAGCTACGGTCAATAAGTCAAAAAAAGTACGGAAAAATCCGCCAATGAAGACAATGACGGTTGCCATGTTGCCTTTATTCAAACTATTGATAAAATCGCTGAAAATTCGCACAAGAACGACCTTTCCCTGTTTTTCTAGCGACTTACGGCAATTGGTGAACTAAATAAGAAAATTCTTGTTTTCGTCCGTATTCTATTCATGCTCCACGGTAAGCGACTCTCACGCAAGGTATAATAATATTTCAGATTTCAATGAGCAGGAAGTTCCCATATGCCCCATACATTCCCCACTGGAGAAAATGGTCGAGGTCCTGGTTCTTGAATCGTCCACTCTTTTACAATGGTTTTTGTTGTGGGCGGCGTCACTATCGTGAGTAGAAAAACGCTCGAAAGGGTAATTTTTGGAGGGTGAATCCTTACCAAAACATTTTCATTTTATCTGCTCTTAAATAAAATGCTACCAGTTAAATTTCATTAAACATTATATGCGAAACATGTGTTAACAAAATGGGGAATATTATTGAAGATATGCCTCATTTGTTTATGGCTGTGAAAAGGCAGGATTTTTTTTACAAATCTCGAGCGCGTAAAGGATAATATCAACTTTGTTACAAATAGCATTTTTATTAAGACATAGCCTAGTTATGAATATTTTGTAGACATAAAACTTGTTAGAATTCCATAGCTGCCTTAAACATAGACTGTGAGATGACAGGTCTATCCTCGTAGTTTCAAAATACAGGTGACATGAATTCTGTGGTAATATCATGCACATTGATGGCGTTTTTCAAAGGAAATTATGCACCTCAAATGTCGAAACAGTTTCTAGCCAAATGAAATTAACTCAGTAAAGGTTATTTTGATAAAGAAATTGAGCCAGAATGAAGTTTGAATTATAATAATATTCCATATTTGTTAAGATGCCATTTCCGTCAGCTTTAATAAACATTATTGATCCTAAATTCAATAGCAGTATAATTTGTTGGACCCGTCTGCTTTAAGAAAACCTTGTCAAATATTCAAAAATCATTAATGTTCAGTGCATTGATTCAATTCCGTCAATTGCTCTTCTTCAAAAGAATTCGGTTTTGTTATTCAACTCACTATTATACGCATGGATTTTGGGCAAGGAATACATCAATAACTAAAACTCATCCGTATGGAAAGGACTTATGGAGAAACGAATTTCACACGAGCATTATACGAATGCTTAAGTCAACTTTAGCAATTCAACGATATTATTTTAAGCAGAGGATAGTGATATTTATTGATATAGTTCTTAATATAAGATATGCAATAACGGTACACCCGAAAGTAAAACTCGACGTGTCCATATGCAACTCTCGAACGGATTTCTCTTTATAAAATATTAGCGAAGTACACTTTCGTGTTTTTTTCCTGGCCATCAAAGCTTAGGTACCGAAGTGTTTTTACAGGCTCTTTTTCATGCCCTTTTTATATGAGCGTCAGTCTTGTGTAGGCATAAAACTTAAGAGACGATTATCGTTTAATAAATGGGTATGCGCCTCGTTCAGGATATTTGCATGCTGATTGGCATATTCGCTTTTGAACTCAGATAAACTAGGGAATTCTTGCTTTTTATGTTCCTTGAAGATGTGAGCTAGGATTTTACGCAAACTCTCACAGCTTTGGGGCATACAACAACGACTCGCCTCTGCCCAATCACGAGCGAACCGTAACTCAGCGGCGGCTCTTTTTATCCGGGTCACTTTTGTTCCTCCCATTTCTCCCAGGCGTAAACTCGGGCTCTCTCGTCTTAGTGAACCTTTATTCGCGGTGAAGAAGGCAGACTCCTTTAGTGGACTTGGTTACCGGTCTGCCTTGATCTTGACATTCGCGGCAAGTTTTACAGCTCAGCCAGCCCTACCACGCTCGCGGATCCACTCCTTCCCCCAAGTCCGTCCGTCTTCCCATAGCTGCAGCAAATACGGTGCGCTCGATCCCTTTCTTTTTTCTTTTTTAATCCTCCCACGCACATATGAGATTCACTCGCGATCGGTCTCGTCTTTCAATCTCTCCTGGGAAACTGGCGGTAGTTACTTCCAACTGCTTTGGAAAGTTAACTACGATGCATCGAAGTATGCTACTAAGGGAGGAATGGGAAAATTAATATAGGACTTCGGAGATTAATTTGTAAAGTAGCCTTGCGTTGCCGTGAACTTGGGCGCAAATAATTTCAATTAGTAGGTGGTACTAGTAATAGAACATGATTATTCTTTGGTTTTATGCGGCGTTCTAGTGAAATCGGTGCGTGAAATGTGAAGTGAAAAGCTTTGCTATGCGAATTTTCATGATTGTGAATTCATCTTCGCAGTTCGTGACATGAAATGCGTCGGTTCAAAGAAAGTTGCTCTTTCGAACTATGTTTCAAGGATATATTCGAAAGGCTTTCATTTTTACGTCCTGATAAAGTTCATTGCAGCCATCCTTTTCGGACTTGTGTATATGCTTTGAAACTCTTGATGGATACATTATGGAAATACAGGCGGTGATGCCTCATTCTTTAATGTTAGCTTTTACATTATGAAAAAAAATCTGATAGAAAAGAATATAAGAATTATTTTTCTTGAAGGTTATTATTTGGCGTGAATTGAATTATTCTTCAATATGTTTTGGCTCTAGGAGCCTTTCCTTTTTCTGTACCAGATTTTATTGAATTCATCAGCATAATCTAATTTAGATCTTCCTTGAAAATTTTGTCAAATTTTAATAATATAGGGAAATAGTTTCCCATGAATTAAACATGCATTAAAAATCACAACGTAAAAAGGATAATGATGGCTATATTCTTTGTAGAAATCGCGCGTATTAAATAAATTTGTCGCATTGAAGTAGCATAAGAGAAACAGAATTTATTTAAACTTCACTCTGTGCTTGGTTTTGATTTGATAGGTCAATGATTAGCTATTGGTCTACATTAGTTAATAATGGTTGGTGGAAGGTAATGTTTTAAACACTGGTGTTTATACGTATATGTAAATATATGCAAATAGAATTCATTGGTATCAAGAATATTGCCCGCCAAAGGTGATCACGTGACTTTCAACGCCATTGTGAATTTTTTGCAGCTGATGTGATTTCTAATAATATTCGCCAATTATATTTCCCCTCAGGTATCAGAAACGCGTTTAAAACATGGTAAAATGATGCATATCATATTAAAACGTACCTATTTAATATGATATTTGAGGACGCTCTTCAAATATATGGTGACGCACAGTAGGTATTTGCAGAATGGCGGTTTGAAATACTAAATCTGTAAATAATTTTTATACAATTTTTCATTGTTCTTTTGCCTTTAATTGAAAATCTGGCTTCCTACTGTAACCCAATAATGAGAAAGTCATAGTTCCCTGGCTGTTATTGGGATCTGGTGTATGTTATAAAATTACGATACGAAAGTTTCGCCAATGCCAATGTAAATATCAGTATTCACATAAAAATGGGTATATTGCCTAGCGTGTTGTTGAAACCATTAATAAAATCTGTCTTTCAATTCTACCCCATAATTTAGTTTAATGTGGATTTACCCTCTAAGTTCAGCCTGTAACTATTGTGTTATGTAGTAATTCTTATTTAATGAGCTTTGGGATTTAATAATATCGTTTGTAAAGATTTCGAATTTGAATGGAGTTCTTTAGAGGATCGTGAATTAATTTCAAGACATTTCTAAGACTCACAAAAATGGGACCAAAAATGAAACAGACTTTACTAAAAATTTCTCAAAAAAGTCCATGTTTGCTAACAAGTCTTCCTTTATGAGCTTCAGTGAGGCTAATCCAACAAAACTTCATCTGAAAAATTCTTCAGGACCTTAAAATTATCTGGAAACATTTTTTCTTAGAGTTTAATATCTTGAAATAAGACTATGAGCGACCCAGAAGTGACCGAAAAACTTCCGTAAGCAGGTTCTAAACAATTCGATTAGTTGATCCTATTGACCTATGCGAGGAGGAATATCGTGGAAAGTCTTACACTAAAAAAAGTCGAAAGCTACTACATATCTTGGCATCCAAACGGTTACTTCTAGTGGTAGATGCATACGCGCTCCAATAATTATAATTAAAAGGCAAACGAATAAAATTCACAGAGCCTTTTAAACCTTTACCGACAACAGCACTATACCTCACGACATTCCGATATTGCAAGCCGCCAAAATTCGTGTGAACAGGATGCAATCACAGAGTAATCCATATTTTTTCCTCATAAAATGATTTGGTTTAACGATAGTACAGCCTATTTTATCCGCGAGGCCATCATCAGGATCATCTTCTCACTTTCATTTTGTTTCACCTGCCGATGCATTGCTGGGTTTGGAATATTTGTTAGCTGGAAAGGGACATTGAAATTTAAATAAAACGATTGTTATGAGCCGTTGTAATACGTAGCCTACAGAATTGAGTCTTCGTTTTTTCAGAGGCCTCGTCCGAGATAATATCGTGGTGTTTGTGTATACGAGGGTATGTGTCCTTTCGTAGCAGATTTTTGCGAGCTTGACGGTTTTTCTCTCCATTTCGCTCAACTCTTGAATCCATATTTCCTGCGATACATTCTAAATGATCGGAGCATATTCTACTTGGGGTCGAACCCAAGGGAAATAGTTTCCTACACGTTTTAATCGGTTTATTTTTCCGCCATGCGTTTCTCGCAGATGCTTCTTCTAAGAGGCACTGCGTGTACGTGCGTTCTTTTCCCCCCTTCGGGTCCCAGTCATTGACGGGTACAGGACCCAAGACACTTAAAGTTTTCATTTGGCCAACTCCGGATTTGCAAGAGGGAGCTCGTTCGTTTGATCGTCTCCTTTCTTTGAAGAAGAGGGAGTATTCCCATGCAATATTTACGTCTACATGAACGTGAAACGTTTGAATTTCGTGACCTAACTCAATCACAATGCGTCGGTCGTGTTTTCCCGGCCCAAGACCTCCACTCTTTTTACAGCTCCCACCCACGTCTCTTCCTCTTCCAGACATGACGCATCACTCGCTCTCCCTCCCTCCCCCTCTCCCTCCGCCCATTGAGATGAGCCGCGGTCACTGTTTCTTTCTCGAAGATCGAGGTCAAGAGGAGTTTGCTCCGTTCCGTGGCCTATCTCACTGCTCGCGGCGTGGAGCCATGAATGAGTGCCGGGAAGTACGCATCTCTTTCTTTCCACCTCGGTGGGAGACGCTCACAATGGGTCGGGGAAGCGTTTTTCTCGCGATGAGACTCTTATTAGGCTCTTCTAGGTCCCCTTTGTTCTCATTCCACGGGAAGGAGTTTCGCCTAATCAGCTTTGATGGGGGGGGGGGGGGGGGGGGGGGGGGGGGGGGGGGG
>LYUA01000486.1:435796-458648 GCA_002093875.1 Calopteryx splendens | reverse complement strand
ATTATATACACACAAAAACACATACACTTCTCGTAGATTTTGAAGCCAATTAATTTTTAACCTAGCAAATTCGGCGAATTTGAACATGAGAAATATAAAATTACAGGAAGATTAGCGACCTCGATGACAGCTCACCTAGAATTTGCTATAACTGCGGCCCCTAGTTGTGTAATATTTTCATGGCAAAGAAATACTGAAAACTTCATTGCCACTTGCAATGTTGTGCCTTACGTAAATACTCGAGTCATGTACCTATCTGAAGCGACAAAAATAGTAGCTCGATGAAGTAGGCTCACTGAGTCGAGTAGGACTTAATGTGCCCATGCGGGGAACGAAGTGTTGTTGCTCGCGTTTCCTAAGGAATCACTCTCCTGCTGTGCTAGATGTGAGGAGGTTTATTTTCACGCCGACGCTTGACGAGGGAGAGGGTGGCTGAGTTGAACACGCCAATGAGCACGCATGCGCTGGGTGGGATGGCGTCGAGGTGCCTCGCTCTCTTTTGCAGAGCTCTGTAATGACTTATATTTCTGTCACGTGCAGTGCGATAGTGAGCGTCTGTACGTAAGAGAGACCGCAGTACAGTTTCGGAAAATTGTGGTCGTTATAGAACTTGCTGAATTGCCACCATAAACTACGAAAATTACTCGAAATGTTTCCAAAACATGCATTTTATTTCCACTGCAAAAACGTTCGCATTATAGTTCCTCTATAACAAACATAACTCATAATTAATTATTCCGGTTGGTTTACTGGTTTTACAAATGGTAACGTAGCTTTATGTATTGTAATAATCAACAAGAAAGGGAGCTTGTAGTGGAAAAGGTTCCAATAAACATAAACATATTGCAGAATTATCGTAGCGATTTCATGATGCTCTGGAAGCAACATAGGTCTTCAATATATGATTAATATTATTAATGACATAGGATAAACAATTAAGCATGGATTTTGATGAGCAGTACCATTTGTTTCCTTTGGAAAAAAAGCATTTATTGAAAATTTGGGAATGCAACTCTGTTAGAAGATAAAATTATGTGTCTGTGCAGGTAAGTTATTTGATGGAACTACTGTGGATGTGGATGAAACTAAGTTTCTATTCTCAGCGATATTATAATTTTTTAATCTTTGATTTTGAATAAAGTTTGGTGTATTCTTGACTATACTTACTACTTACGCTATTGCTACTAGATGTTTCGATAAAGTGTTTGCTTTTACATAATATATTCATAATTAATTCAATTGAGCACCAACCGGTTTTCAGATAGATAATATTTATTTTAAAATATGATGATAAAGTATTTAGTTGGTGTGCAATTGGGAAGAATTTTTTGTTAGGGCTTTTAAAGATTCGCATTAGCTATCGATGGGTGGTTTCCGTGTGAACCTTGTGAAAGAACTTGCGCGTAGGACAATATCATTTTCCAGTTCTCCCATCTCCAGCTCGAAGGAAGGGGAGTAGGTAGGGACTCAAAGCATCGCCACTTCCGAAGCGAACATGATACCCTTCGACACTCTTTTCTTTTTGAGTTGACCATCCAATGTTAGCCACTCCCTTGACGGTGAACCGCAAAGAGTTCATTGATCGACGTTTTTTTTTATTTTCCCACATTATCACGAAGCAGAAGCGGTGGTGTGTAGTAGAGTATCATTACTGAGGGTCGAGTTCTCACCCTCTGTAGCCGAGAGGCTAGCATCATAAAACGTCATGTTTTTGCTCTGAGAGTGCTAATGCCCGGCGAGCACACGGGATCCCACAGCTGCGCGCGAAATACTTCAATTATTGTCATGGGTGCTCTACGTGTGGTGGAACGCCCCGTCGGGGATGGTCCTCGAAAGCTAGTGGATATTGTTCAGGAATTCCGAAATCCTTCTTAACAACATAAGCGACCTTTATCCTATTTTGTTAGCTTCTACTGGCCCTAATAATTTCTATCCACTTAGTAGCGTCCAAAACGCTTATTCTCTTCCTCACCTCCGTTTGCCTAATGCCGTCCTCTTTATTACGTGCTCCAACATTCCGCTTTCAACCCCTCCTTCATCCACTTTTCCTTTTTTCATTTCGAATTTTCATCGATAATCTTTTTCAACAGTAGTCAAAAAATTCTTAATCCCCTGCGTACATTTCAACCGAGTTTCGAAGTGCATATAATTTTAAGATGCTGGTAGAATACTACTGCGTCATACCCGGATTAACAATTTTAGGGTATAAACATCCGAAACAAATGGCAAGCACTTAAGAATAGTATCCCATGTAAATGTTAATAATCGTGTATCCTACACTACCCGTTGTTCCAAAGTAAGCTCTGCTAACATTAAAGCCTATTCACGTCGTAGGGAGGAATGGAGTCACTGGAACTACAATTTGAA
This sequence comes from Calopteryx splendens, assembly GCA_002093875.1. Lineage (NCBI taxonomy): Eukaryota > Metazoa > Arthropoda > Insecta > Odonata > Calopterygidae > Calopteryx > Calopteryx splendens. Next base: position 456,281 of record LYUA01000486.1, on the reverse strand, counting down.
GCTCGCGCAAAGAATTGGGGGGAAGTGGAGAGTCGAATGCAAAAATGAAAGCAATCTCCCCAGTCGACGTACCTCGCTCTGCTTTTACGGCTGCAGCCTATATTTAACAAGAGTTTGATTAAAATAAAGTTTTTTCCGAGAATGCCACTCAATTTGAAATCGCACAGCTTTTGTGCTCCCCTCCCCCCAACCCTCGATCTCAGCACTCCGAAGCGTGCCAGAGCAACAAACAACCTTCCATTTTCTCACTTTTTTTCACCAGTCCCCTGACAAAGTCCCCTTCCATCCTACACGGAGCCACCGCTTTTTGCCTCGCCTCGATTTTGTGCGCAGCCCTTCTGCGGAAGCCGACGCTTCGTCTCGGAGAAAGTGGTGGAATGGGGGGGGGGGGGGGGGGGGGGGNNNNGGGGGGGGGGGGAGAGAGAGAGACTACAGGCACAGGACGCGGACACCGTGCGCTGCGCAGTCATTTATTGGAACGGAATCTCTTTAAAAAGTGTCCTCCCGGCAGCATTGCGACAGCGACGCAAATGGGGCAGCTTGCCGCTCTTGCGACCTCTTGATCTCCGATCGGTGCTTTGATCGTTTGTTGGAGGAAGGGCAGATGCCGGCGGGAGGGAGGAGTAAGAAATGCCTTGCCAGTACATCAGACTGCGGTGACGATGCTAATCTTTCGAGTTACTCGCGCACTAGCTTTTTGGTCTTAAATTTTTTCAGTAGATAGATATGACACAGATATGTCTACCTTACTTCACACTTTATTTTTTGGTCCTCTTTAACGAATTTTTTCATTCGACAGGGTTCGAGTGATATGAGGCCAATTGCAGTGCTCAGTTTCAAAAGATCAGGTGGTTTAGACACTTGCGATATATTTGGCACCCTGGGCATCAACTATGAACTTTGCAATACGTATCTTTCGAGTTGTTTTCATCATTCAACTTAATTGAAACAAATACAACAGTAATAGTTTTACCATTTTACTCGCCTCCCAAGTCTGAAAAGTTTCTTTATTGTCAACCTCATATTTTTTTCTTATACAGTTGTTCAGAGGTTAGGGAAGCAAAGTCTTTTTGCTCGGATGAGATCGTTCTGACTCCGAAATAATAATTATTAATGTATAACATTTTTACTAAATTCCATGTAACTACTTGGTAACTGGTACTAATCCATTGAGTTTGTGGAAGTTGTTGAAACTCTCCCTACTGAAGAACTCAGTAGTACTTTACTAGATTTTTGTTACCTCTGCGCTCTTTATGCATTAGCCGAGGTCAAATATATAAAAGTGCCTTCCTATCTTAGTTCATTTTTAAGAAATCTAAAACTTGTGCATCTCAAGGCCACTCTTTCTGCTTCTCATTTTTTCCGTTTTCTTCAATCGGAGAACTAAAAAACTTCTCGTCGTAGTTAAGTAGGCATCAAGGAGGTTTTCACCGAAATGTCTACTGTTGGCGTGCCTTGATTAGCTGATCAACGGAAACATAAAATTATTTTCGTCCCGTGTTAATACGTTGCAGCATATTTTAAGATGCTTTAATTAAAAGAAAAAGATTTCCAGGATCGTCCAGGACCTACAATTCATTTATTAAAAACAGTTATTATTAATTGCCTGGTTGTTTACTGCCCTGCATAACTTAGGTTGCTACAAATAATGCTCCACACGACATTCCTGATGTACAGGACACTTATGTTTGACTAACTTGTATATTTCAATGCTTCATACTGCAAAGAATTGGGGTTGCTAGCGTGAAAAAATTAATAACTTATATTATCTTATTCGTATGAAAGAAATTAAGTTGCACTTAATGTGTGATCTGTTCTCCTAATGCTGCTAAGACGTATACCATTGGAACCGCTGTACGAAAATGAATTGGAAACATTTTCCGTAGCACAGAAATCGTTCCTCGGCAGACTCACCCGCCAGGAGACTAGTTAGCCAAGGGAAATGAACAAGGCCAGAGGGACAGGAGAAAAACGCATAGGGATAATAAAATGAAAAATGTTGCCATTGAACAGATCACGTTGGAGTTGGAAACGTTGGAGGGAAGGTTGTTGATACCGGGGGTTAGGAGACTCTCGCTCCTTGCTCTTGTGAAGGTGTGGGAAGGGGGTAGTGAGTTGAGAGAGAGAGAGAGAGAGTAGGGGCAGGGAAAAAGACTTGCGGGCATCCATCGCGTGCTTTCACCTATCGGGTCGTTTCATGTATATTTACATCTGCGGGACCTCATCGGGGTCGAAGGGGGCGATGGAAAGGGACAGAGTAAGACAGGGAAACGATAAGGGGAGGGTGGGAGCGGGACCCACTTGGAAAGGAGATACCGCAGGGGGTGGAAGGTGATTTTGAGGGGAGAAAGGGGGGGGGTTCAATGGTATCGTGTAGTGGGAGAGAGACGGAGAAAAGGGAGAGTGAAAGAAAGTTGATACCATTTTTATGAGCTAGGAAAAATGATATACATCTGTTACCGATAGGTGTGGACTGCGGTAATTCTTTTCGTAGTGCCTTAACAGGAGAGCACGCACTTGCCTGGCGAGGCGCGGCTTCGTTAAGGGAGTTAACGGCTGACCACTTCAGAAAAATCTTGAAATGAGGATGAGCTCGAAATGTCAGAGGTGGTTTCAGTGCACTACGAACCGATCTCAGGGTTTACGACGCCAAGGGAATCGGAAAAGTAGCTCAGAAATCGAAAGTCTTGAGTATCGAGAGAGATTTCCTCATGCATATGCAAGACGCTGGAATGGGTGCAGGAGAAAAGCAAGCACATCGACTTTCGATTAAATAAAAATAAAAAGATGATAGTGGAGATAAGTTCGTTTACTTCCTATGCTCTTATTCAAACTCGAATAACCACCCCACGCTCTGATCGTTTTGAGCACTGCAAGCACTATTGCTTTTTCGCAACCGACTGCGATATTATCAAATTGACGCGCTTTATTGCATAGTTTTTTCCACGTGACTTTATAGTACCAAAGATTACGATACTAAAGACCCCTGAAAGCTTGAAAGATGGCTCAAAGTTCGATTCACTTCGTTATGCACGTTTCATCAAACCTTTAGTATTAGTTTAGAAAATACTGGTTTATGAATACTAAAAGGGGGAAGACATGAAGTGGAAAATTTGTCACACATTCAAGTACAGGCTGAAGACATAGTTGGCCCAGTGGGTTCCAGTTTAAATATATTGAAGAGAGGACAGGAGGTAAAGGTAATGTAAGACTAAAAAAAGAGTAAGAAAATGGATTTTCATGATTCCCTTTTGAGGTCATTCTGAAAAAGAAATATCCATTATATCAAGACTAGTATGCAAGTATATTTCACTATTTAATCGAAATAAAAATCGTGATTTGGGCGTTCTGGAAATCATCTAACATTACACGTGGAGAAGCCGTGGTCACAGTAGAGCTCGCTCTGAGTCCCTTGGGGAGCTATTATTCGTCACTATCACCCAGAAGGATGTTGAGTACCTGAGTGTTGCTTGGACGAGAGCAAACTTTGAGAGTGCGGAGTGGAGGAGGAAGAGGGTGGAATGCAAGACACGAAAGAGAACGAGCTAGCGATGGAAAATGGGTAAGCCGCACTGAAGATGGCACGTAGTTTAAGTGTAGGGGGGGATAGGAAGGGGAACTTCGACGGAGAGTTATAAATCGGTCACGGGGTTAAGGAGTCGTTTCGTTGAGAAAAGAAGAAGAACATCTATTCTTGGCCTTCCTGACAGTAATGGAGGAATGCTTAACTATTGTAGGTCAAGAATGATGATGGGTCCTGTGTAAGATAGGATGGGATCTCTTTTGTGGTGCTCCATTCAGCGAAAAAAAAGCGTAACAAGCGTAATAATAACTTCGTGAGGAGTAACTTTTATACCTCATAATTATACCTTTGGCAAAAATTTGTTTATGGTGCAGATTCAACATTAAAAAAGACACTTTTAAATGTGCAAAGTGAAAAATTTATTTACATTAGTCGAAATAGGAAAGCTAAACTACTCTCATGAAGGTTAAAAATGTTAACTTTTTCATTATTTAATTCCATAAGAATCATAATTTAGATGGTTACTTTCAATTACAATTTTATATTTAGTGTATAATTTTTATTTATGATATTTTAATGACAATATATGCTATATAATTCGCTATACGAATTCTACTTTTTATCTTAAATTATTTTATTTTTCAGTTGATATTTTTGAGGAAGTACACATTCAACTTTTTTCCATAAAATTCTTCTTTTTCTCTGTGAAATTATTTAATTTCTGTAAATGCTTCTTGCTAATATATGATGTGATATAACGGAATTTTCTGCGTGAAAATGGTAATCCCTCAAAAATGGTAATTGTAAAGGAGAATGAATGATTAGGTATATCCAAATTTACTTGGATTATTGTGTCGCATTATTCAATTAAGGCAACCTAATTCTGTATTATACGCTGTACATATAAGAAATATTAGGTATGCCATTGAGTAAAGTTAGCTGGAATCAATAATAGAACGTTTTATTTCCAAACTACAGAACTTTATTTGATACTCGCGAAAATATTGTGCTACGCATTGATGCACAAATTTCCCTTAAGTGCGTGATGCAACATTAAGCTGAGCTAATTGAATTAGCTGAATTATGGAATATTATTAAAAATAAAGACGAGAATAACGGTACCGTTCACGACATGGGAGTATGAAATAAAAGTCTGACAATTTCAGATTTCGAATTCCATGATTCGTCATATTTTTCGAGAATTCGATCTGCTTTCACCTTCTCTGATGTTTGTCCCTCGGCCATCTCTTTAGAGTGAATCACGCGGGAAAATTCTTGACGCAGAGCATGGTATTCTATAAGCTGAGAAAAGAAAGTGGCTTGTGGGAAGCAGGATACTGCGGAATAAACGATTAGCTCGGGCAGAAGTAGGATGCAAAACGAGGCGGGCAGGGTTTCGAGATCAGGAAGGAAAATGGTTTCACGTTATCTGCGTGAAATATCACAATGCGCATGAGGCCTATTTTAGCTTAATTTATGACTATTAAAATGCGCTGACCAATATAATTTGTTCCGAAATTAAAATATCGGAGGTGAATGAACACTGCGGCAAATTTATGCTGCAAGTTGATTCGTGTAATTTTATTCTGAATATATTTTTCATTTCTGTATTTTAAGCAGTGGAAATGTTCGAAGGAAGAATATGCTATTTATTATGGATGCGAATCAATTAATAATTCAAACAGATTAACACTGAAATTATCATTCAGGAAATATTGGGAAATTCACGTTTTTGGACATTGATTTTCTGTTGTTCTGGCAACTTAAATCGAAGCCAAATGGGTTCTTGTTTTTGGCTATGCTTAGGTGTTCTATCTTGAAGAGCCTATTAAAATCAAAGTTGCACTAAAAAGGTATAACTCGATCTCGTAGACAATTTCTTGAGGTTTAGTTTTGTAAACACAATGAACATTGACTGCCGCGATTGATTTTTGAGGTGTAAGCCATGAGTGGAGAAAGGTGTGTTTGAGAGAGTTAACCGTGTTCAGATTTATCGGAGTGACATGCAAGGAGAATAATTTCACCGGTTGTATTTTGCTTGAGAAAGAAATTATTTCGGTAAGCCTCTAATTTCATTGGTCCACTCCAGTTGGGCAACTCGATAGGTGAAAAAAATTCTCCCGGTCGGACATAGTGATTCCTTTGAAAGGAATGAAGAGAAAATACAAAAGATACGGTTGTTTCCGTCTTTTGGGACTTTGGAGCGTAGAGGTATGGGAAAACAAGTGCCATTTACCCTTTCCCCACTGGCGACGTACGTGTTAATGATTAAAAACAACGCAAAAGGAATATTCTGGCTGCATCCCCACCGAAAGGGGAATGATATAGGTCATTCTCGGGCTTTGTGTCAATGGTGTGAGGTGAGCGAAACCGGGTCTAGCGGCGGAGATGACGTTGCATCCTGCGATACCGTTTTTTTTCAACTCTTCCATCTTCCCGCGCCATGTGGTTGACCGAGTTCATGTGTGTTGGGACAGCGGGAGATTCGAAGGCACCTTATTCCAAGAGTTGTGAGATCCTACCGGAGCGAACTGGGAATGGCAAGCGGTAAGAATTTTAGATGTGACCACCAAGATTGGCATAACCTGATAACCCTTTGGTCTTAATGGTAAAAAGTGTGATCTTTTTAAACCGTTAGCTCTATTTTGAAGCGTGATCTCACGATAGAAAAAGGAAACTTAACTGTAATCGCAGATATAATCGTTGTTAGAAAGTGAAAGACTTCGAGTAAAAATTATTCTGTCCGGTGGGCGTCTTATTGCTAGCCTCTAGTTAGCAATTTTTGTTGTGAAATGTTCACCGAGAATATTAATTTGTGCGATACTCTGAGAATTGCTCTCTTGGGCACGCATCTAGTAAACAAAGGAAGGGATTTATTTGCGTGAACTTCTCGGCCAGTAGCTCAAGCTCTTAGGAAGTTAGTCAGCATTTTCGATCGGCTTAGAAATTAGGTTTGACTTGAAAACTTCAGGGCGTGATTAAAATGAAAAAATATTCGAAGGAAAGTTAACGATCGTAACCGGAGACTTCAACGGCTGACGCGGTGTCTCGTTCAGCTGATCTCATGGGAGCGCGTGCGTGAATAGGTGAAAAAGGTTGACTTCAAAGTGTATCTTAATATCCCTGGCATCCCTTCGTTACACTGCCCGCCTCGACGATGCGAGAACACGGTACTATATCCAGGTGCAGCACACGTGCTCGCTAAAGTTCACACGCTGACAATCCCTAGTACACAAGTAATCCAAAATTCCTCGCAGTCGCACTAATTCGTATCCCTGCAAAGCAACACTCCAAAGTGGATAAATAATCCTTTGGTGGAGCACCACTTCACTCACCTTTCTTTGTCTTTTCCCTACTACTTCTGCGCCTGCCTTCTCGTCCACCTCCTCCTCCTACGTCGACGCTGAGGGCGAGGAAGACTAGCGCCAAGACAAACAAGCACCTCTGCGTAAGGTCCATCGTCACTGTTTATTTCTCTTGCACTCCACACTCAGTCCACAGGTTTTGGGGGAGGGTAGCTTCTTGCCGAACTACGGTCGAGCGGCAAAAATAGCGTAACTTGGGAGCGGGAATCTTAATTTGGCACAGCAGTGGCCGATTCCGTTACTCGACGAAACTGCGATATCCACGTGCGGATCAGACAACCGGGCACTTCCACCGTCGAGAAGTCAGTCATTGAGTGATCACTGCGTTTTCTTGGTACCCCTCTTGTTTCTTTAATTGCTTCGATCAGCCTTCACAAAGGGGGAGGGAGACGGCGGTAGCAGGGGATATCGCCTCCTTGCGAGGGGTCTCGTCTATCCTTCCAGGCGAAGCAGTCTCTCTCTCTCACACACTCTCTCTCTGCTGTGGGTGGCCCACTGTACCCGCACCCGATTCAACAACGGCGGAGGGTTTCCCGATGCACGGAGGTTTTATAAACGCTGCGCCCCTCCACTGCGCCGCTGGATTGGCGGAAGCCACCGGGCCACGTCCAATGGGGTCGGGCGGGGGCCGCGCAAATCTCTCTCTCTCTTAAGACTTGCCTCTCCCTCCCTCACTCCTTCCCTCCCCCGAGGCACCCCAACGCCCTCTCTCTTTCTACGCTTCCTTCTCTCTCTCACGAATCTCCCCTACACCCCGTCATTCCCCCTACCCTCGTTGGATTTCATTCTCTCTCGCTCACTTAACAAGGGGATCCTTTGGCCCGTGCCCCGCGCTGGTTGCCGGGGTGGGTCTCTTTGGGAGGGCTCCGGGAGGGGGGGGGAGCAGATAGATGGAGGGGGGTGCGGGACACGGACGAGGAATGCACGACGTCTTCCCCAGGAGCCCGATAGTGTTGGGTGCGGCAGGGTGTAGATGGTGCCGCCTCTCTCTTTCCCTGTTTCACACGCACCGCACACGATCACGCGCTGGCCAACTCCCTACGCCTCCTCCTTCCCCTCCATCCGCCCCCTTACTCCACACAGCGTCCTTCCCTCTCACTTCTTCCCCTCCCTTTCTCTCTCGCTCGCCTCCTCCTCCCACACGACACTCCCACCTCGCGGCCCGTCGCTCTCTTGGAAGCCATCGCCCGTTGCGTATCTAAGACTTTTACAACTCATGTGTCTCTCCCAGCAACGTGCTCTCAGTCCTTGACAACAACCGAGCAGGGGATGGCGGCGGAGAGACATCGATGCGTGTCATTTATCAATAATTTTCCAAAATGCAGCGATAAATATTGATTAATTTTTGTCATCTGACGTATTGGAATGCTTATGCGCCAATTTACACACACAGTGAAGTCCCATGGGAAGGTCGAAGCTTTTACAAGGAGGAGAGAATTGATGACAAGGGACATAGGCAAGGATGTAAAGAAAAGACTGTGAAAGACGTTGATATGGAGTGTGGTTTTTCATGGCTCGTAAACTTGGTCTTTGAGGCATATTGAAAAGCGTAGGATGAGGCTTTTGAGATGTAGGTGTGGAGAAGCATGGAAAGGTGAAATATACGGAAAGGAAAACGAACGAAGAAGTTTTGGGAAAGGCAGGGGATGAGAGAAGGCTGTTGGGAAAATCCGAAGAAGGCAGGAAAAGTGGATTCAGAGTGTACTGTGAGACGATGGATTGTTGAAGAATGTTGGGTAAGTGAGGGAGAGGGAGGGAAAGATTAGGCATTTTGGATGGAATGAAGAGTGGAAGAGAGTGTGCGGAAATGAAGAAAGGGTTGTTGTAGGGTTGATGTCGTCTGCCCATCAGCAACCTACCTTAACTGTTAGATTACCATTAATTAATTAATTGTAAGGTTGACTTTTCGGAAACCATACTCAATCTTCTACGAGTGTACTATCAACCATTCGATACTTGAGTCTAGTAGCTGCCATCCGAGTGAGTTCGACGATTTCGACCTATTGGTCCTATTGGAATAGTGACCAGAGTAAACAACAATATTTGTTTTTGTTTCCTTTAAATGCATTTTTTATTACTTCAGTTATAAAATTTGTAGTTAATTATTGGTAAATATTTAATAATAAAAAAATATGTGAGCTAATTGGTATCACAGGGTTGGTATTCGTGGAATGTTATAGCAAAACCTGAGTATAATGCATTTAAAAAGAGTGAGGTTATATATCATGACCTAATGAAAGGGCACGGGACCGTCTTTAAAAATATATAATTATTTGCCCATTTCATCATTTATATCGAATTATTTTGGCAATATATTTTTTGATAAAGACGAACAAGTCAGATAAATCAGTTTATAAGCCATTCATTTCTTGAAGCTTTTTTTTACAATGTACATTTTTACGGATAAACCTATTTCTTAACTATCAATCATTAATATAGTAAACCTATTCCGATTATTATAGCATGCCAGTCGATATTATTATTTTATCATTGCTCTTTTGTTTTGCCATCCTGACTGCCTAGTCATTTTTCAGGATCCCGCAGTGGACTCCGTACCGCTGTTTCACCTCTTGCGATATCGAAGTCACCTGTTGCTCTCATTTTCCACTAACCGTAAGACTTTTGAAGTCTTCGAGTCCGGCGTCATTGTGCTCAACATCTCACGCATGAAGTCTGTGCAATGCTCGATGGTGATCGCAACAATGCGATATGAGTAGAGCATCGCAAAAGGGTCAATGTATCGCCATCGGAAGTCGATGGCACTACGGTTCTCACAATAATTTCCTTTGATGAGATTTTAAAATGAAGGTCTTTTGTTGACTTTGTTAGCTATAGGTCGGCACGTGTCAGCTTCTCTTCGCCATACCTACGATCTCTAAACTCCTAGCTACCAGTAACTTCACAGACTAGCCTTAATGAGGAATATGTCTACAGTTGTGCTAACTGACCCATAGGTACTGCATCCAAGGGAATAAGAGGTATGGTTTTCAGTGTGGCAAGTTTGTAATGCAACAAATACAATTAGTATAATCGTATTATTTAGTTGGTACATGAACTTGTTAAAATGATAAAATTGGTCAACATAGATAATGGTTAGACCTTTCGCCTTGAATTTACTCATCTAAAATCACGTTTAAGTACTTAATTTGATGCCTCTTCGAGAAATACTTGCTTTATCTACAGAATTATTGGAGCTAGGAAGAACTAAGTTCAGATTTCTTATGTTCACCGCTGATATGAATACTGTCGAAGTATGCAAAATCAATATTGGATATATGTTTCTCCATGACAAAGGTTAATTGTGTTGCAATCAGATTATCATAATATATGTGGTATGCACTGACAGGAAGGAATAAAGATAGCAAAGTATGGAGGGCAAAATGATTGACTTTCATGACCCATTTTTATTCTCAACAGCGGAACAGGTCTGGGAGTCCATTGTTATCATTTACCCATAATTGAATTATTATCAGCAACTGAAAAAACCTAACACGATAGCAGCACACCGGCGTAATAAATTCGGTGCCGCTTTGGAGAATTTTGCAGTTATTAATCGAATATTTGGAATAGGTAATATTCGTGATGTAAATATGATTTAAAAATGTTACTTCTCTTTAAACTGGTTCCACGTCTAATTTGGCGATTTTATTTAGGATACAAATCGAAAGACAGTATCTATTAAAAAATTGACCGAAATGACATAAAATCTGGTGGCGCTTGAAACAAATTTGCTCTGAAGTTCTATCCCACAGCTATAATAAAATCCGAAGTGGGAACCACTTGATTCATGAAACTGATTGTTAAAATGAATTATTTGTAAAGACATCAATCATGCGAGTTTATTGCACTGAAGCAAACGCTCAATCCCTTTATTTATTGCGGGGCAGACAATTTTTTATCCACTACATTGTCCGACACAGCGTGGAAACATTTACTGTAATTCTCAATAAAATTAGCGTCGGAGGGAATGATTGGATGAAAGTGCGGATTGTGGATACGCGAGGACTGGAGCACGTAAATGACTTTGTTTAATTCGCAAAGCGTTAACATCAACGCAGGAATAGTTCCTCTAAAACAGCCATCCAATTTTAAAATGATTAAAAGTGTTGATGGCATTCGAATTTCATAGAAAGAACATTTTTGGAATGATTGCACAGAAAGCCCATATTCATATGCTACGCCCTCAACTGCATATATATGGTTCAGCCCACAAATAATGCGAGAGCTGACTGACACCTTACCGGTGTACGACGGTTATTGTTCACATCGTCCACTGCGCGATTGTGACAAAATGGTGAACGATTGGAGGAAGAGGGTTATTTTTCTCTTGTATAATTACGGTCAGAAAAACAATTTTAAGGAATCAAAAACTTACCGAAAAAGTTTTCTTTCAGATTTCCTTCTTCCTTGCATGCGCCCTGCTACCCTATTAAGCCCACTCATTTGGCAGCTTTAGGAGTCTTTTGACGCTTCATCTTAACTTCCGGGACTTACTACCGCACATGGTTGGGTAAGTCAATAAATTTAAAGGAATTTGGAGATAGCTAAAGTCTTTGAATTATTATTTTTTATCATGAAAGGAGAATGACCGTGAATGCGTCGGTAAAAATCGATTTTATTGCCATCGAGACAATTTTTTTATCCGCATCATCACTTTTCTCATTTGTGGTTGACTCATTGTTTCTTGACCGTAGGCATTTTAGATCTTACGATGTGTGGTTACTGGTCTGTGAAGGCCGTATAGCGCACGATAGAAGTAGGGAGTTGGTAAGCATGTTGGCTCCGTTTAGATAGACTTCTTTTCCTTAGATATGGTATTTTCCTATTCATTATCATTTGGCCGACATTCCCTGTTTCAGTCCTAATATGACAACTGTAACCTCTGTCTTTAATATTTCATAAACCATCGATTCGTTTTTCAAATTTTTCGAAGGCGATCATTTAAAAGGTTTTGGTAGGTACGTCATGACTTATAAATGTATAATGAATACAAGGTTTCACAACCTTACACTATTTGGCACGCCACAAGGACAGAATCTAGAACGTAGCAGCAATTGTTATTATTTCAGGAATAAAACACACTGAGGTTTTGATAGTTACCATGTCTGGAGATAAACTTTCCATCTCTAGTAAGTAAGTAGCTTTACACCATTTAAACCTATGTGATTTTTCTGGTTCATACCAGATCTTCCTCGGAAAAATCAGGTTCCGCGAAGCTGCTCCTCTTCCTCCAACCCTGAGATGCAGGTAAATTTAACACACCCTAGGGATCACCTAGTAGGTACGTAGTAGTACGAAGTGAGCTCATCCCTCAAGGATATCTTCAATTTCGGGTTCGGGTTACTACGAGTAATGTGGTGTCAAACCAGATTTCCGTACATATACTACGCTAGTGCTAATGCTTTATTTCTCCAGGTACAAATATTATCCTTATCATGATCATCATTATTGAGCTATTTGTACTATTTGTATATAATAAACTATCACTATAATGCTATTTCACTCGCTCTGCGCATTCAGGTTAGTGTTTTTATGTTCGAAAAAGTGGTATATTATAAATTCTGTTTCTTGATAATTTTGCACTACGGTACTATTTTACTCCATCTATGCTTTCAGGTCAGTGTTCTTCTGTAGGGAGACGTAAATATATTAATCAAGGTACCTTTATCATAAAGGTTCTTCTCAACTTTGTTATTTTCGTCGGTGCGTTGTAAAACAGGAAAAAATAATGAGCAAGGCATTCATTTTCCAGGCTCGCAATCACCCACGAGTGAATTTTTGCCGTCAAGTAATTGCCACCCAGGCCTATTATACCCAATCGGAAGCTTTTCCTTCGGATATCCTCTGCGCTCCGGTAACCACATTCAGCGCGAAAGGCGCCCGTGCTCGTCGGAGTCGAGGGCAAACCCTTGATAGGCTATGGAGGACAAGCGTGAAAGTGAACGCTGGCTTGCAAAGTGTTGAGTCGAGGCATATATCTCCTTAGTGTCGCCGCCGGGCGGAGATACAACCTATTCAGACGTTGGTTGGTGTGTAGGGGCGGGGTGGAACAACAATGGGGGGAGGGAGCGGTAGCGGGAGGGTCAGTCGTGTGCCCCGCTTACCTCCCTCCTTGGGGCACCCCCGCACTGCTGCGATAGGGAAGCTATGATACTGTTCATGCGTGCGTGAGTCGGGATATCAGTGCCCCGTTATCCCCGCCCCGCCAAACCCCTCCCTCCCGCCCCTCGCCACCTCCACCAGCCGCCGGAGGTTCCAGATGACGGCGGGTGGAAAGCTTATATATCTTGCCTCACGCGGGAGGGCGGCTGTTAAAGTGAGCAAGCGGGCGGAGAGGAAAAGGATATTTCTAAATTCCGAGGAATTCCTTCGGGTTTTCATTTTTTCGCGACCCAGTTATAAAAAAAAAACGTTCGTGAAACTCCTCAAGTCCTTGGTGTGATGATTTAAGATTAAATCGGGCGCCTCGTTCTGTTGTTAGAATTTTGAGAGAGATGCCATTAAGTATTTCCATGGGAAGGGAATCTGTGCGAACTAATGCCGTTGGAAAGGACTCGAAAGTGCCTAGATTGAGCTCGGGTGTCAGGAACACGGGTCTCCCGGCGTGGAGGACCCGGGTTCCCGGGTGGAGAGCGTGGTGGTGAACCCGGGTTTCTGAATATCCGTGAACGTGGGAGCATGGTACTTACCTGGACATTTTAATACTCGCCCAGTGGGGTCCAGCTTCTTCAGTCCAAAGTATTGAGGACGAACAATCAAATGATTGATTTATCTGTTTTGTAGCAGGGAAAGAGCTTCTTTGAAATTATAATCCAATTATTGAAAACGGAGTCTGATTCGAGAAATGACATTAGGTGATTGATAGAATGGTAGCTTTAATTGCACTTGCTTCAGTATATTGGTGTGTTCCTCCTTCAAACCCAAACCAGTGTCGGAGTGTATTCTGACCGATGAATGTCTTTAATGTCTTTTATTTTAACCTTCAAAGAAATAAGAAGCCCATGCAAGTTGATAGTCAGTATGGGTATCAATTAAGGTCCCGCAAGCCTTTGTGGCTGACGTTTCAATGAGTGTGCCTCCTACTGCCAATGGACACCACTGAGCGATCTTTTAAGATATAATGTAGCATTATGAAGCCGAGCAGCCTTTAAAAAGTAGACATTATTGAGGAAGACTCAAAATGTTTTTGCCAACCTTGCGTATCTCTTTGGCAGAATACGATAGAACGGAAGAATAATTTAAATATGTCAAAAATGAAAAAGTTCCATTAATAACTGACCTACATCCTTAAGTAATATAAAAAGAAAGGGTGAAATATAATTCTGTTAGCTGATTGTTTTTAGGTCAAACGGTTTCCTGTCTTAGATTTAGTATAATACTGTGACACTAACTGGTCCATTAAAATCAAGCTATATGCTTGCTTTGTTAAAATTTTAGTAACAGCTATTAGTTAAAGTTAGAATTTATTTTAAAAATTCGTATTACAACTCTAATTTACTCAAAATGTCATTCAATTCAAGGCCTATAAAACTTCATTTGTGCTATATAATTTTTTATCTTAAGATATATATATTTCACTAGGCCACAATTTGTATTCTGGTGTAGCATATTGAGGAAAAAGAAATCAACCTACTTCAATTTTTCCATTTGTTTTATCTAATTAAAGTTTATTCTGTCCAACGGTGACGTAACATAGTTAACACTTGGAAGTAAAAAAATACCTTTAAATGATAAAAATGAGCTCGTTTGACACAACGAATGTGGCAACAGTAGTCGCGGAATAAATCACCACTAATGAGTATAATATTAAGCTTTTTTTTAAGGAAAAAATGTGAAATCGATAAATCCAGAAACCTCGATACACAGTTTAAAATTTTAACTAAGATAAAGCTATAAAATATAGTTTGAACGAGCAGTTAATTGTATTCCATAGGTATCGTGGTTCGATTGTGGAAATTTATCAAGTCTATCCTTGGAAATTCATTTCTTGTTCCCTACGTTGTTCTTATGAAAGTGCATAAAACTAACCTACAAATTTCTAGAGCATTTTGGAGTATTAGTTTTCAATTGGCTTAATGATTTTTATCAGGTAGGTAGGCGCTTGTAAGAATTATAAAAATAAATAAACTTAGTAAAGTCCACCAAAAACTTTTTATTTCCCAACCTAGATTTAAACTTACAAAAAAGTAATTTTCAGGGACTTTTGTGTCAGTTGAAACCTAGGTCGGGAAATAGGTACTTTGGTGGCCTTTCCTAGGCTCCTTTATTGACTTAAAAATGATGTTCCCGATAATTAAGTTTATTGAAATATATAGTTTTAGCCAGCATAGCCCTGATGTCAAGGTTAGATAGTGTTGGGGAAGAGAGGAAGGTGTTGGGGGAAATCCGAAGAAAATAGGAAAAGTGTGGACGAGATATCCTGACGCATTGTTGTTGAAGATATAAGGAGTGATGTTGTGCAAGCGGAGGAGAGGGAGGAAAAGGCGAAGCATTTTGGTCGGCACTGAGTGTGTGAAAACTATGAAGGGAGGAAGAAGAGAGCAGTGTTTAGCAAAACGTGTTTATATCAGTCTGTATGATTTATAGAGGCCACAAGAATGATAAGGACGTTCAAAGCCTACCTCTACTCATTGGATTACCTACTATAATAATGTATATTATATAATTCTTAATATTTTAAAATAGGTGAATCGATGAAAGACGACGTTATATTCACGAATTAGAACGAACATTCCATTTTGATACTTTTCCTTGAGATTAAAATTCCTTCTAATTCAGTTCACCTTCCATTATGAGAATAGACATCTCGTAGGGGAAACCCTACGTCAACGTTCATTGAGGGCAGAATTACCACATAGTCTTTCTCACTTTATTCCTTTCACTCATTTCCCCCTTCATCTTTGAGAAGAAACTCTCCGACTGCCACCTAAGAAGTATGAAGCCATTGTATTTATCTCCTTCTCGATGGATCGCCATTTAGTACTATGGTTACCCTAATGCATTACCTTGTTTTCACACGATCCCATGCTTCCGCTGTTTTTATGCCTCGAAAAAAAGCTCTCCGCTATAGCCATAATATATAAGTTCATCTATGACCAATGGAATTATTTCTGGGTCATTCTTTCGTATTATATAATACGGCTCACATTAAAAATGGAAGGATTTGAATTCCTGATACTTGCGGCCTAGTTACGCAATGCCTTTTTGTTTCGTCGCTTACGGAGGGCGGGGAAACCGCTGTCGCCCTCAAGGCAAATAGAGCCGGGAAGTTGAAGAGGCAATGGACGTGGAGGCTTCTACGAAAACCGAGTTCACGAATGAACAATAAAATGAGAGCCGAGGCAGCTCCGGGAGCCGGGCCGGAGCGTCTTCCTCTGCTGGTGGGGAGAAAGAGAAAGTGAGGCAGAGGTAAATAACGTGGGAGGGGCGTGAAACAACCGAGGCGGATGGGAAGAAAAGGTTCATCCCCAGGGGTCGAAGTTGGTGTGGTTGTGAAGTGCGCATACAAATGGGTTCATGCCGAGGGAGGCCGAATCGTCATGGGGAGAGCGAATGGTGAGGGAAGAGAGAGAAGGAGGGAGGGAGATGAGGGGACAGGTCGATCGTGGTGAGCCATCGTTGTGGGACGGGGTGGGTGGGCGGATCGGGAGGAGGTCGTTGAAGACCCTTTCTTGTTGTGTCTTCCCTTTTTTGGGTTTTCCCCCGTGTGATGCACATGCGTGTTGGGGGATGGGGAGGCGCCGTGAAGCAATGACCTTAATAGGTCCTTGCAGATGAGTGAGATATGGTCACCGTAAGAAGGCTTGGGCAATGAGAAATCTTTTCGTGTGGTCGGATTCTTTTTTAGAAAACTTTGGAGCGGGTTGAAGGGGAGGGCGGTCCTAGACTGGAGGAAAAAGTTCCGGGAAAAGTGTTCTTATAATGAAGTTTTTAAAAGTGGCGAGTTAACGGTTTTGCGGTTGAGTAATGTGTGATGGTGCTATCTTGAATTTAATGAAGCTCGTCAGAGATCTATGATTGCGTCCATTACCGAAGCCAGCAATTATAGTCACCCGATGCGATCAATTAAACCGTCGCTTTTCACATTTTTTTCTCATGAATTGGATATAGATGTTGCTAGAATGCAGAATTTTTTCAGTTAGCGCTTGCGCCCCGAAGGGAAACAATTAAAATTGTAAGTGCTTAGAACCATGTTCTTATTATGTTTCTGGAGACAATTATCCATCATAAGAATAGTTATAAATGTAATATTACAAAAGGATTCTAGTGAGCGCATCCACTGGTATTTGCAGGTGATAAAAACTTTGTTTTAAAAATTTATAATGCTTATCTAATTGATGGTAGGTGTGATGAATTAGTGGAAGCAGACGTTGCTGAATAATACCAATATTTCACCCAAATATTAACACAGAAGACACAATATAAGCCAATTAGAGTAGAAAAATTACCCTTCTATTTTTCGAGTAAAATTTACCAATTAACCATGATTTCAAAAAGTTACTATAATTTTATTGTGGCATAAATTTGGCGGGAAATATTTATTTGTACCCTAATGAAGAGATATTGGTGAAGAATTTTCCACTCTTGGTGACATTTATATGGCGAATATGTAGTTACCAGATGTGATTCTCCGTGGCATAAATCTCACTCGGAGAAGGGTGAAATGATGACCCAAGAAAAACGATAACAACTGATCCTGCCACGAAATTGAGGCACTTTCGGAACTTCCCATGTGAAATGTTTCAAAACCGTTTGGATTGTGAAAAGTGTTGAGTGTAAATAAGAAGTAATTTTGTTATATCCGAAGAAAAAAGAGGATTTCAAAACAATACTGTCATGATGGTTATTTCAGAAACAAAGAAAATCCACCTCCGGAAATACAATTGCAGGCAAAAATTGAGATTTATTTTTTAGTCGGCTTTGCCGATTTCAGCTTTGAAAACCTGACCCAGGAGTTGTAACAATTGGGTTCTAAATGCTTCGACGGTCAAGGTCATTGGAAAAATGAGTACAATGAAAGAAAAATTAAATCGCCAATGCATGGTTAAGCGAGATCGAACTAATGACCTTTGGATCATCTGGAGATTCCCCCTTCAATTTTACTGGGTGAGTCGCGATCGTGCCTTAGTACCAAAGTCTCCACATAAATGGCCTCGTAATTAAGTCGAGTTCTTGCATGGAAACAGTTGTTTCGCTCATCAAACGTAGAGGCTCAAAGTATTTTTGCTCCCCTGTCTAATGATCCATTTATCTAACTAATTCCTTTCCGTCAAATTTCCGACATTCGTACCTTCTCAATGATCGACCCCCATCAGTTTTAATTTTATTGCAGTTAAATGTAAATTAAAATAGAATACGTACTCTGATATTTTGCCCCTGCCTGAAATTTTCGGTCTTAATTCGAAAAGAAGCGAGAAGAAAATAATTTCGTTCTTGCGTTTTTGATTAAAGCACGAGTGGAAGGAGAAGAAATTGAGACAGGGATTCTATACGATAAAGTTCTTTTATTACTAAAATGTCTCTTAGGGGACCTTGTGGAATGGACCAATGCAGTGATCTCCGTTGCTCCGGAATTTCTTCCGTCAAAAGATGCGCAATGCACATTGAGTCCTCTAGTTATCAGGATCAGCCCAAAACCTAACCCTGCACAAAACGGGGGGACTATCCACAGTTGTAAACTCCCCACTGAGAAATGACTAATTTGAGCCTCATCACTGCTATAGCGTCACATTTGTATCTCGGCCGTGCATACATATTTAATTCAATAAGCCGCGATCGTTTTGGCACGCTACCCCCATTCGCTCGCTTCCAGACCTTCGCCATCGTTTCCCTGATGAGCCTCCGTGCTATCCCCCTCCCAGGGCGATGTTACGCGTTTCCCGTTTTGTGATGCTGCCGGAGACGACCTTCGACGCGGTGAATCACCTCTTCCCACTCTTGTCGTCTCCTCCACTGAAGACCATTCGACCTCAAACCCGGCGTCCTTTGAGCGGCAACCTTATCGCCGCCGCCGACGATGTGAATGGGGAATCCCTTCATCTTTTCTCCACTCCGCCTCTAGCACTCTCCGCTTCCACTTCCCACTGTCTCGTCATTCGCTGCCGTCCCACCTGCCCTGGCACCTTTCGTCGTCTCCCTTTTGCGCCTCCCACCTCCTCCTCGCGGTGCTGTTATTAATAGCGGCAGGGTGATTCATACACGAGCGTAACTCAGTATGTTCGTAAATACGCTTCCCCGGATCCCGAGTGAGGTGTTTGGATGGACAGAATTCCACTAAAATGTTGACATCCTCTCTGCCTAAGCTTTGGATTTCCTCCTCAGCTTCTTTTCACTGAGAAAATGTAATAAGGGAGTTTCGGCAGGCCAAGTGGAAGAATACCTGAAAAGCATATTTGGTTGTTATGGATGGGTATTTGGATATTATGTGATTGGTCCAATCAATATTTTGGAAATTAATGTATAATTAAGCGGATAAATTGAGGTTTACCCTGAGTCTTCGGTAATACCTACTTTGGTGAATGATACAATAACTGATTCGCTTATAATTCATACTGCAATGATTTCAGTGTAGACATTTGTTGCTTATAAGCTATACCAGTTTATGTACCTAATGGGTTTCGGTGTGAGGTTTGAGGTGATGGGGGATTTATGTTGGACATGTAGGAGACGCTTTGGTATTGATTCCATTACTCGCTATTTCCAATGATCTGATTCATTTACAACATTAATAACTCAGTCCTTACTTCTAGTGTGTCTTTAATTGACCCGTTAATAAAATTAATAAAACCCATAAATAAATTTATTATTTTTTGAAGATATTTATATTTTTTGACGATGATAGTCTTATGATAGGGCCAATAGCAAATCTAGAAATCGACTCATGAAATCGTCTTTTTTTCCGGTTAAATACGTTTAGTTTTCTTCCGATTTCTGATCCGATCCAGCATCGGCAGTCGGCTCCCGAAAACCATTTCTCTTCGACGCAAGTTTGAAACTAATTCGGTGATAGTAGTAGGTCAGTGCCTTCATCCGGCTCTCTTCTCCCCTTGGGACGGGCCGCTTGTGATAAATTTTCATTTTAGAGGCCAATCACCCATTCCCGGCGCCCATAAGAAAATCCGAAAGTCTCTCCCTCCATTCCTTTTTATATGCAGCCTGAAATCGTTGACTGGGAAAACCACAAACCATGGCGAAACGAAGGGGGAACTCCGGGAGAGGTACGGACGCTCGCCACGACATTCAAGTTCTTTGATTTTACTCACCTCGCGCATCCGCTCAACCTCGACTCATTGCCCCCGCAACCCCTTTCAGCATGAAGTTAGGGTTCAGTGCGAAGGGTCTGGGGTTTGGCCTTGTCGGGCATCATACCCACAAATGGACCGCTTTCCCAAAATATTTGGTCGATAATTCTGCAGTTTCACTTGAAAATACATAATTCAGTCACAAACAACTTCTTGATCACTTTTATTTTTTGAAAACTTTCTCCGGTGTTGAAATACTTAGCATACTCCGGACAACCATCTGGGATCCGAGGGGGAAGGAGGCTATCCCCCCGCCTCTTCCTTCCACCAACCACCCCCTTTTCTCTCCCCCCCCC
>LYUA01000486.1:420254-435776 GCA_002093875.1 Calopteryx splendens | reverse complement strand
CACCAACCCCCCCCTTTTCTCTCCCCCCCCCCGTATCAACGCCGCTCATCGATCCGGCTGGTTTTAATCTGTCCCGTGCGAGTGTAATTCCTCCGGCAACCCAACCCTATCAACCCGTCTCATCAAGAGTGAGAATGAGTTGTTCAATAGTTTTTGCACGCACACTATCCCCCTCACGCGGAGAACATCCTTTCTCTCTCTCTCTCTCTCTGTCCCTGCCTTCTGTCCCAGTAGTATAGCAGCCGAGGCGAGAGTGAAAACTTTCACACTGGATGCTATATTTAACGGACTTGATTTTATGAGTCTCGGTTGGGTGTTTGTTGTCGCTCCCGGCCAAGTAATTGACGACGAAAAGACGATGCCACTCGTGGGCTTGGGCGACGACATGTGCCAGGCTCTAGCCGAGCGTATCACTGCCATTTTAGTACGGTAGCTGGCACCAAAATGCAGGCTATGATGGCAGAGAAACAAGGATTGGTGCTTCTGATTAGAAAAAAAACAGGCCGCTAAGCGTTATAGTTCCCTTAAGCATTTTTTCCCATAGAAAACCAATGAAAATCCATTCTTGATAAACTTTCATTCGCCGTGACGAATCCTATTCAGTGGAAATGCTTAATTAGCTTTCGACAAAGTTTAGAGTAGTCCAGATATATATGCTCACTCTGTCACGAAATCTTAGTTTTATTCACAA
This sequence comes from Calopteryx splendens, assembly GCA_002093875.1. NCBI lineage: Eukaryota > Metazoa > Arthropoda > Insecta > Odonata > Calopterygidae > Calopteryx > Calopteryx splendens. The sequence goes on along the minus strand of LYUA01000486.1, from coordinate 435,085 downwards.
ATTCGTTATTCGAGTTGGAGGCAAAAATGATTTTATGCGATACTATTTTTCATCGGAAAAGTTTCGTTTGCTCATAAATTGCTAACCAATAGAGCTGAAAGTATAAATCCTCTCGGGAATGGCCTTTAGGTCTTCAGAGATTTTCCCAAGTGGCGCCCGCGGTGAAGGGAATGGCTCGTCTGTCGGGCAATATCTCGGAAAAACGGGTTGGGTCCAGCGCTGTAAAGATAAAAGTAGCTTAGAACGTATTTAGCCTCGGTCAAGGTCAAGTCCTTCACCTCCCATAAGTTGGAAACTGGGTGACGGATTGAAGAACAAAAGACTGCTTTTTTATTTTTTTAACCCCATCAGAGGCGATATTAAAAAATAGTGAACCAGCTCATTATCTCTTTCTTCACTTCTGTTCGGTAGTAAAATGGGGTCCTAATGTTTTTCCAACATGGGAGAGAAAACAGGATGGAATGGTTACGGTGGTTGTTATTTTGCCAAGCAATACAAAGGGCGTGCCTGGATGTAGACTTTTGCCAGTTGCCAGCCAAGGAAAAGACTAAGAGAAATTTCCTGCCTCGCAAGCGTCAGTTGTTGAGATACATTTCCATTAATTGCAAGGAGCCGACAGATGTGGCTCCGGCTTCGGTGTCGGCACGCATTATGAACCTTGCCCAAGGCTCATCGCAACACCATAAAAGTCACATTACATTCGGTGGGTTATAACTTTCGCCCAACCTATAGGAGTAAAAGAAATAGGGAAAGCGAGTGCTCCTTAGGGGAAGATATTTTAAGATAGGTCTTAAATTTGGGAATTGAAGAGTTCTTAAACACTGAAAATTTATAAAAATTGGTATCAAAAACACCTTAGAGAGTTGCTAGCCAACCATTTACGTATATTGTTCACGAGCACATCAGTTATGAAATTTTCGACTGCTTTATAACAACCAAATCGTCATATACAAATCATTTCACCTATTTACAACTGTACATCTCGGAAATTAATAGGTATGGTTAAATATCTGCATCGAAACTATTAGGTGGTTAATTCACTTTGTTCAGATAATCGAATTTACCATTAGGCTTATTTTTTTAAAACTCCAATTACTGTGCGAAATGACCCAATCTGTTAAATGGCTCAGAAGCGTATTCCTCCTTCCAGCATTGCCATCCTGTCATTCTTTGATCGCAAAATTGAATGATCGGTGATTAGGGATTATTTTAAGCATTTTTGTCCGCTGCCGCTTTTCCGTAGAATTATTGCTAAACACAATTATCATCTTTTTCCAGGTAGATATCAAAACAATTTTGCCGTTCTTCGGAGGTTTGTGTAAAAAAATATGAAGATTGCTCATGATTACGAATAATATTCACCCTGTGGTGTCAGCAACTAAAAGTATGTCAAGACAAGTATGCCTCGTACAATCGAGGCAATTATAATTAAAGAGTACGCTAAACTTCCAAGATAATCCACAATTTATGAGTTATCAGTGGTTTAGTTGGCTCCGCAGCTAGCGGGCGGCGAGACATCGGGTTAGGGAGATATTTGAACTAACTGAGGAGGATATTTGAACCACGAAATTTTTTGCGAATGGATGCATGAATATAGTAAATGAGATGTAGTCTGAAGGCCTTCGGGTCTAATAAATGTTTAAAGTAACATTGCTTCATTCACATTGCCTGAGGTACTGAAAGAACTATATTACCAGAAGAAAACCAGCTTCTAATCGGTAGGCAGGCGTAGAGCAGGATCGGGAGAGGTCCCAGCTAACCTCAGCGTACCCTAAATACTAGTACCTAGGCACTAGTAAACATATCTGGTACAAATCGTTGGTACAAGTACCTAGGTACTGTTACATATAAAAATGATTTTAATTGCCGGCAAGAAACCTAGGTATTTCTCAGTACCGTTACTCTCGGCTGCTATTATTTCTTTTTTACATACCATCCAGGGTCTACTACTACTAGATGCTTCCCTTTCATTTTTCCCTCCAAAGCCATCCTAAAACATTATCGTGGCTAAAACATCTCCAAAAAGCCTTTCCCTTCTTCTTTGAGATACTGCGACACTCTTCTTAAAGGTTCTATTTGAGATAATTCCTCAGTTACTCGATGTGCCAATTTGATCATCATCATTCCCCTGTCCCATCACTTTTTTATTGCTTACAGCTGCGCTCTTACTACACTCTTAAGAAAGTATTTAATTTTGAGGATTCTGATTTTTTCTATTGTAAGTAGACTTTTCTCATTGCATGACGCCTACAGTTCAAGACTGGAGGGTCTTATTAAATGCTAAATGAAACTCGGGTTGAAAAAATTAGTGCGATAGCAGTTGGTATAGCATTCTATAGGTTGCGATCTACAAAATAAAAAGAGAGACTCAATCAAGCAGCCAAGAAAGAAGATTTTCAGAAGAAAATGTGAGAATATCTTTGGTTAAAGTACTAGGTTGGCAGGGCTTTAGATGCTGACTGTACAGTACAAGGCATTCGCGTTGCCATGAAAGTCATGAACCAGCCAAAAAAAAATGGGTTTACTTAGTAAGTTTCAGGAATTGTTTGTAGCTTATGGACAGAAAAAAATAGTGGTTATATTTCGAAAATAACTTATGTGTACTTGAATAGATTGATTATCTATATAATTTAAAAATGCTAATGGATTACTTAGCATCAAAAGGGACCTAAATTGTATCTTAAGTCAAATCGTATATCTTTTCTTTAACCTAAATCAAATGTGTGTATGCAATTTGGGGGCGTGGTTGGGACCGTGTTCTTAGCGTTTAGCTGGTGAATGGAGACACCGGGTTCGAATTCCGATGGCTCCAGAAACTCTTAGCTTCACTCAAGCTGTGTGATTTTTACGAATCTTTCTGGAGGCGGCTCAGGGAAAGGAAATGGCCTTTCTATCATGATGTGAGCATTTTCCCCTCTGTAGGGCTTAGCAAGATGTGAGCTCATTTTATTACTTATTTTTTATTTTATTACTTATTAAATCGGCCTTCGGGTTGAACTCAATCACATTTGGTATGCTGAAAATCGCTTTATTGCCGAATTAAAGGTTCCTGAATTACCCATAGAATGACAATACGGATAAGAAAATAGATAGTATAGAAATTTATTGTCCTTAGACCTAAAGTCCATTTGAACATAAAATATACTCTTGTACATTTTTGAAGCTCAAAACAATAACAGAGGCAGAAGATAAGATGCAGTTGCAAATTGCCAACTTTGCATTTTAAACGAAAAAAGTCTAAAGTAAATAGATTAGTGGGAGAGGCATGACAACTATTTCAAATTGATTAAATGGTAACCTTACATATTTCACTTATATCAAAGATATTACACTTCATAAATGTACACGTACATTCAGGGAATAAGCACATTTATGACAATTCAACAATTCAGTGGTACGCACAGTTGCAGTAGACATTTCCCAATTTATCAATGTCTGATACAGAGTTTCACAGTAAATAGAATATAAGTGCTGAAAAGATATGTATATACATTATACGTTGTTAGTCCCCTAACATAATTTCAAACAGTTTCTTTTTGAAGGTCACCAGTGAGGGTAACTTCTTCACGTTTTCTGGAATGCCATTCCAAACCTGCGCCCCAAGAATCGTGAAAGATCTTCGATAAGTGATTGTCTTATGTCTAGGGGCGTAAAGGTAATCAGTAGCAATTATGGTTTTAATGTTAGTCACACTGGTCCTAACAGGAAAAAATCCATTAGATATTGTGGCTTTTTGTACTTGAACAGGGCATACAGAAAGGATGCCAAAAGATATTTCCTGCTGTATTTACATCCAACCACCCTAGTTCCTTAAGATAAAGGGAAATATAATCGTCTTTCCGTAGGTTAAAGATGAATCTCACACATGAGTTAATCAGACGCTGCAGCTTTGTATTGAGTTCTTCCGTTACATCAAGATAAACAAGAGAGCAGTAATCAAGGTTAGAAAATATTAGGGAGGATTTGAGCTGTTTACGAATGAGGAAAGATAGATGGTGTTTATGAATTTTTAGTTGATAAAGGGTTACATTAACTTTATTACAAATTGTAAGTTCAGGGTTATTCCAGGAGAGATTATTGGTCAGCATGATGCCTAAATTTTTAACACAATTAGTATATGGTATGACCTTCCCACAGACTATGATGTTGTATATAGCATCAGTATTGATATTGCTGAGTACCTTTCTGTTACCGATGACCATTGCCTTTGTTTTACTATCTTAAGTATAAAGTTATTGCTGAGAGCCCAGGAACATAGTATAGCAGAAACAACATGGTTCATTTTGACAATAGTGTCATAAAGTTCACTTAGATGACAGTGACAGTAAATCTTTAGGTCATCGTCGTACAACATATACTCACAATTTTTATACAATTTGGCAGATCGAAGGCATACAAAGAGAATAAAGAGGACCGAGCAATGAACCTTTTGGAACCCACTAGAGACTCCCTTCCTCCCTGATGTATTGCCATTGAAGTCTTTGACTGCCTGACGAAGCCCCACTGGGGGCGTCGTCAGGCAGATTATAGTGGAACCAGATTAGGGAGGAACAGGAACATTTGAGTTCGTTCATTTTTTGTAACACTAAGGCATGGTTGTGTAACAGTAAGGCATGAATAAGATCTGATGATACGAAGATACGGATAAGATGATAAGAAGAATGTAGATCAGAGTTACGCTAAACTTCATTTGAAACATAACTCTACGCTCACATGCTATACTTCCTTTAAGTGCCTCCCATCCTTTGTACAATTCATTTACGGAAATTAATTTATGAACAGAGAGAAACTAGGCTCAATTTGCGCATAGGATTTAAGAAATAAATGAGAATTGGTAGGGTACTAGTATGGCGGTATTAATGTGGTAAATTAGCGTTTCGTCATTAAAATTCACAGTTGTGGATTTGTCTTTACACCGTTCTCTCCATACATGACAGCATGTAGAGCGTAAATGCTAATGAGATTTGAAAGTATTAAGAGTACCAGTTGTTTTATTTCGGATGCAGAGGCATAGCATTAGGCTTATTAGTCCAAGTATTGGCTGCATCCGATACGGTGCGCCGTACGCCGCCGCGGCGCTCGGCCATGAAATTCTTTTATAATTGCGAGTAGAGACGCCGTATGAAGTCTAATGTAATAGTCAAGACCTGCATTCGCAAGTAGCTATGCTGAATCATTTGAGAGAATTGATCTCACGGGTCATGAAACTGAATAGATTGTAGTTGAATATTACTCTGCAGTTATTCATTTCTTGTGAAGATTTGTATTGGTGGGTCTTGATTTACTTCATGACTTACTCACGCTGCTAATTTGCGATAAGTATATTTTTCTCACGAATTTTACTGGTACAAATAAGTATGACTGGCCGTTGGTGGTGAAAAATTCTAGCTAATGAGGTTTTAAAAAAGGAAGCTTAATAATAATCTTTGTTTTATTACTTTTCTTTTCAAGTTATCAGCCTGCAGAATTGCAAAGTTGAAAAAATAACCCAGAGAATTTTTTTTAAGGGGAAGCATGTAAAAATCTATGCCTTGTCGAGTAGCATTAAAGTATTTATCGTATTTATAAATAAATTTCTCGATTGGAGATTATTAATTATAGGCCTTTCGTTTTTTGAGACATCTTTCTTCATGATATTTGCACAAACTATTTCTGAAATATGGTTAAATGGAGTGAATTTTCTGTTAAATTATTAAGATAAAGTTTACCGGGGTAGTTAATTAGTAAGCCTTAGGGTGTTTGGCGTTGAATCTCCAGAGTTGCATTTCGAGCTATACGCCGAAAGTTTCTCCACACGCATGTCAAAATTACATATGCTGTTGCTAGTTTTAAATCCGAAATCACACTTCAAACGGGAAGCATTGTGACACAACTGTTTTTATTCAGGACCCACCTTTGACCCCGTTTCCTCCCTCCGCGGTTGCGCTAACGCTCACTAGGTTAATTTTTCGGGTAAAAATTGTCAATTCCACGGAGAAACACTAATTGGAACTGAAGGATTCAAAGTTTCTTCTGATATTTAGAAAGTCCATGTAGACTGCAACAGCCCTGTTATTGAACCTTATTTTTTCAGAAAATTTGCTCGAAAGTGAATGTTTGTCATCGTCGCTTTCGGATCATGAGTACTGTCTGCATTTTCTAAGCGTAGGTAGTTTGCCTCACCATCATGCAATTTCCCAGTGGGGTGGAAAATCCAAAAAATTTTCTGGAAATGCCGACAGTCATATCTATCTTTCATAATCCTGATGTTATGGAGCTAAGCGCGGTTTGCCAATAACATAGCGTGGGAGCAACAGACTTGTCGGAGTAGGCGGAGAAAGCTGGCGGTAAATAACACCAAATTCGGTTCCTTAAAACCGGAATTGGAAGAACCCCTAACTTACGTACCCAGTTTCACCTACAAAGCCTTTCTTTGGGTGGCCATTATTTTTGCTCATGAAACAATGCCCAAAGAAAATATCTAATTTTATTTTTCCCACGCAGTTTTGTCCGATTTGATAAAACAAGTATTCGCGATCAGAAATTTTGAGTTCCAGCATAGTTTCTTTTCGCTGGGCTTGTATGCGGAAGTGAAAATTTTTCCATTCAATATTTTAACCATGGACGTGAACCGGTGATTTAAATGAGAACCCATCAATAACCCCTGTGGGAAAAGTCTAGAAAATGAAACAAACGTGTAATAATCATGTTATAATGTTTCTCATTTTATTATGCGTAATATAGTGCGATAGTAAGCCATATTTCACTGCCTTTTGAGCTTATTAGGTTGTATAGTTTCAATGGCATTTAAATAAATGGTTATTTGAATGTAGTTGAAAAACCTGAAATGCACCAATTTGCTGATAAAGGGCTTCTGCCATAAGATCAGAAAGATATTCTTTTCTTCTTCTTCGTACCAGGTGAAAATATTTGAGCCATGCCTTTTTACGGTGACCACTTAAGATGACCATAACGATAGGTTTTCTCATGATATGTCCGGCAAAGAGAGTTCGAAATGGAGTATATGATACAGTATCGAATATGATGGTGATAATGAAGAATCAAAGTTCAGTAATGGCTGTTTCAAGGTCGTATTTCGTTGTTCATGGAAAGATTTACAAAGTCAGTACATGGATTATTCACGAGGAAAATATAAATAAATATCTGGAAGCGTCGTACGTTTTTAAAAAAACAATAGCACACTCTTATGTTATGAAGACTAACTCCGGGTACTCTTATGGTTATTAAATAATAAAAGAGAATATTAATATAAGTATAGGACTGGGTGAAAAGTGACCGTGGAACTACATGGTGAATATGATATATATTGATAAATCATTCCATATATTTAGTTGATTTCCTCACACTATAACTTGTCATAAACTGCTGAATATAGCTCCGTTAGTCTTTTTATCAAGTGCAAAACTTCCTCTCAGACCTCTCAGTGCATCGCATCTTCAAAACTTTATATAACAATATAGGTAATGCTTTTCTATGCATGTTGTAAGCAAGTAGGAATTAAGTTCTGCAGGAGGATTATTGTCTCATGAATTAAATCCTGAATACCTAGGTACTTTATAGTAAGCATTTAATTAATTATACATATTGTATTTATTTAGGCATAGCACCTGCATTAATCTTAATGTTAAGGAAGCATCAAGCTGATGATTTGCCAAGAGCTGTTCCTTCTGCGTCACTTTTAAATTGTCTCCCTGCCATGTTACAGTTAATTTCCTGAAACCACCTGACCAGATAAAGATATTGCTCTGATAATTTCCGACCATGGTTAATTTATCAGGTTTAACAATCGTTCGGATGACTGTGCCAGCACTGAATTGAGGGCGAAGAAGAGGTCGACGAGCGCCAAGCCCGACCATCAGGGTCGGCTGGTGCTGGGGAACGAATCGCGATTGTTCCCAATGATCCCCAATTCCCCTCCCCAACCGCGAAAGCGAATAGTATTAAGTCGTGGGTGGCAATTACTGGAGCGCGGAGAATGGAAATCGAAGCAGGATTTCGGAAACGGGGGCTATTCAGATATGCCTGGCGCTGGCCCGTGGAGGGAAGAAGGATGGCATTTGGTGGTCGTGGGCCCAAAGAATATATTTTTGGTGGCTTCTCTGCGGTTAGAGTGCAATCCTCCATGAAGGAAAACGTGGATGAGCCATGGGCATGGGAATCTAGAGCAGTCGCATCAAAACAAATTTTAATAGAAAACTGGATTGAGAATGGATCTCCTCACTTGACTTTGATTCACAGATTTTCACTTTCAACAAATCTCAACGGAACTATCGCTTTATGCATGTCACAATCTCTGATGGTGATTGATTGAATTGAATTGATTGATCGGTGGTTGTTATTTTTAGGAAGGGGAAATGTGCCTTTTCCGCCTTTTTGTAGCTTTTCCTAAATTGATTTAGATTCTCGAATAAGTATGACCAATTGAACAAGAAAGTGTCGGAGGGAAAGTAATATATGCGCTATTTGAAAAAAAAGGTATTCCTAAATTTAAGCTCGACCCATAGCAAATGGCACTTCCTCACACTTTTGTTGGCGACAGCGCACATGATGAAATTCTGAATGTAGCTCCGTTAGTCTTTTTATCAAGTAAAAAACCTTCTCTCAGGCCTCTCAGTTCATCGCATCTTCAAAAATGCCAACTGCATGCTTAAACCTTTGGTAATACAGGTAGGGCATCCAAAAATTGTAAATTTATCTCTGACATAAGTCAAATTGAACCGGAAAAATTTCCATGAAAATGGTTTTTGGGTCAGAGAAACATGTCTGACAGGTTATATCTTCTTTATAGCTAAAGTTAGGGAGTTTGCTTTTTTTCTGAGAGCGTATGAATCCAAGGATTCGGAAATGCAGAAATAATTTGGGGCGACATGACAAGGAAATCTTCCCGAATGGTCTGGCGACTTCGCATCGGTGAACTCGTTTGGCTAACATCATCGGATGGTCTTAGCAGCGTTCCGGTTTTTTGCCACAGAGATAAGCCGGAAACAACTTTTGCAGAAACGTCTTCCAGTCTATGACGACTTTGAATCGAGGAATGCAGCCATTGGCCTTGAAAAATCCGTAAAGTGGTAGCTCTCGTTTTAGTGGCTGCAGCCACTTCACGATTTCATGACAATTGTTCTTACGCCGCGTTTCTATTACATGCACGTCCGATAGAGTGAGCGGATGACCTAAATTAGATTTCCTGAGGGCATAAACTTCAATTGTAACCAGCGCAGAGCATCGGAATGGTTTTCATGTGCTCGTTTTCGCACAGCGTCTCAGACAATGTCTCTTTGAGTGTTGTTTTTTTGTGTCGAAATTTTCAACTGGCAGCACATTTTCAATAAGAGGACCTTTTCAAATTAGCAATGGGAAGCGATAGATTTCTCTTACAGATTGAGGAGTTCCTGGAAAGTTTTCACTTGAAGTTTTACCGCCTTCGAGGAAGGGTAATATAGCGCACGGTTTACAATCGCTCTTTCTCTTTGGAGCCTATTGTGAACCCTCAGAAGAGGCAATTTTGTTTGAGTCGCTGCTTATTATAAAACCCTACTTCTGATATTAATTTTTAATGGTTACAGGACGTATTAATGTGATTTAAACAGCGTTTTTGGAAGCAGTCAACAACGAGAAGCAACAGACCCTAGGGCCCTTTTCTATTATGTAGTGCGCTCCGATGAAAGAACTAAAGTCTATGCTGCTCTAAAGAAATATGGCCGAACGCTGATGATGCAAGGAAATGATAGGAGTTTCATGCAACTAGTAGTTGCAACCTTGAAGCATAAATAAAAATTCTGTTCGTCGTAAAAAAAAGATTTCGTCGTTAACGTAAGTTGTACGCATTTAGTGGTCCTGGGTAAGCAACCACAGGACTTCATTGTAGAGGTGATACAATAGGCATGTCGGATACCACTCGCATATTATTCTCGAATAAAAATTTTTGACTCTGGATTCACTTCAAGGAATAGTAAGTTTCGGTTTTATTTAAAAATAAACAAATGTATCTGTTTCGCTATTGTTCTATAAAATAAGCAGCTTGATGAATTTTTGGAGTTTGTATAATTTTCAGGCCAAGTTCTATGGTGAGTGAGATTATATTTTCGGCCGTGTAAGTGTTTTTCACTTTGAAGAAATATATTCCCTCAAACCACATATTCAGGAAGGAAGTCAGAAGGAGTCAGGAAGGAGGGAAAAACTTTCGCTCCAGCCATTTAGATCATAAAATGGTGTCAACAGAGCCAGTGGTTAAGGATATTTGATCCGGATTAATTCCATTTTTAGGAATAGGGTGGTAGATCTTGCGTTTTCTTGAGGTTTATCTTTAACAACCCTCTACTAACCCTTTACAGAATAGGATGTAAATGTTTCCTATTTCTTTCTCCCCATTTAACATCACGCCCAGTTAGACTTGCCTAAGAGAGTAATCTTACTGATTAGAAGCAAGTTGATGACACCTTGGCGTTGAAGCGCGCGATTTGCGTATTATATAAACTAATGGGTTGTGAAAACTGTAGTTTCATCATTTTATTACATGCTGCTCCCCTGCGTCACGCCAAACACAGTTGAATGTTGAGCATCGTTCCTCATCTGAATTCCCCCAAATGGGGATGAGTGAATGCTCGTAGGAGAGCTGAGAATATTTTTCTTTATGCAGTAATATTTTATCGACGTCTTTAAAAAAATATTAAAAACGACTTATTTGCTATCTCGAAGGGGAATATAGCGAAGGGGAAAAATGGAGGTTTAATTAGCTGATTTAGTTTTTCAAAAAAACATAACGGATAGAAATTGCTCAAGACCGGGAAAAGATGATATATCGTCCGCTTAACACTACATGATTAAAGGGTATTTTCACGGCAGCTATTGGTGTCAATTTTTCGCCTCAAACGCCCACGTTCTATAGTCGCTTCTCAGAAGAAGATTCTTGCACGACAAGGGAACGGTTGAAATTGAAAGAAGGGAGATTGTATCATTTGCTTGCGACACGTGAACCGTATTTTGTTGACGAAGAAGTTAAAAACTGCGTGCGCCTCTTTCGTCCTCTTCATTCGATGCGCGTGTTCCGCGACGCCCTTTGTAGGGAGTGAGATCCGTGTTGCGAGGAGGAAGAAAGGTATCAGGGAGAATGGTTGTCTCTACGGGAGGGAGGATTGTCTGGCTAAGTGTGTCAGTGGGGCCCCTTTCCCTTCCTTGGGCCCACCAACTCATCTTCTTTCACCCGTAATTTCGTCGCGTTGTATATTACACCGTCCGTTTTGTTACCGATCCGCTCGTTTCGCGAAACCGAAGGGGGGCGGCGATTATGAAGAAGTCTTTTTGTTCCTGTTACGGGCAATCCTCCGCATTGCCCGCCCCGTTTCCTTTTCCTTCCCGAGGCGAAATGAGCATTCATGAAATGGCCTTTCCATCCACGCCCTCGATGGGATTCATAAAAAGAGCATCGCTGTCGTTATTATATTTCTTTCAGCCTTACGTTCCCCCTCTCCCCCAGATATCTTTTGTTTTCCCCACGAGCCTCCGGCGGCGGTTTTTACCTCCTCGGCGGTCCTCTGGGCACAGGGAAGAAATACCCAGGCCATCCATTCGATCTTTTTATCAAGTGGGGTGTTCAGCCAAGTCGATCCGTCAGTGAGCGCAATAACCGGGTAACCGAATATCAAGGGCTCGGACCCCCTTCGAGTGTGGACGTTTATCTACATCCATTCACTACTCCGCTTGCCATCAAAAAGCCGTGTGACAGAGGGCGTTCGGACACTAGCTATGGAAATCGGAAATATAGAGTCTGTAAAGGAGATATGCGTAAAATATTGCTAGTGTATCCCCTCTTTGCGATGTGGGGATTATTTGTGATCGGGGTAAAACCCTTGCGTATAGTTGTTCGGCATTATATCTCTCTAATTATGTTACTATTATATGTATTGGGAACTTATGTAGTACGGAGCTTGGATTGTCGACGCCGTATGAAATATTCTAATATTTTCGAAATGTATCGAACATTTATTATTTACAATGTGAATTCAGTTACATTTACCCGTGAGTTCAGTCGTCAGGACTAAAAGAGTCTAATCACCACTGCTACTAAGTTCAGGTGGAGCCGAGATGTGCGTTAGTGTGGTCCATTATTCATCTCCGTTTCGCCCCTTGACTGGGGCTCGCAATAGTGCTCAAAGTTTTCCTTGTGTGTGTATTTCCTCAGTCTTGACTTCCTATAGGGAAGGAAGATCGGTTCCGCTGCTGAGTGCAGTGGGAGATCTGCGCTGTCCGCAGTGTGTCCTCGTTTTTTTTATCCACTCTTAATGACACCAAGTCTCCGCTTCAACTACGCTGAGTATTCAGCGATTATTCGCTCCTGATTCCCGCAATAATAAATAAATGGGAGACTCACGGAAAATGGATCGATTCTATCTATAATTGTTCTGAAAAGTTATGGCTAAACCTTATTGCACATGTCTTACTTTAATAACAGGATTTTAACTGTTAATACTATTTAGCAGAGGACACGTATTGCATTCACTCGATGCATACATTTATTGCAACTAGCAGATACGGTTACTGGAACACCATTGTTCCAATCCGCATATTGTGGATTACCTCCACCTCCCTTTTGAATACTCAGACATTGTGTAAATGCGAATGATTAAGACGGATCCCATAATGAACGATAAGCGAAAGATTGAGCAGCTAATGATCCTCTCAAGCATTGTGAAAATGTGAAAAAATTGAAATGTGTACCACATGTAGTAGTTAACAGTTAAAGAGCAGGATTGTGTGCGTAAAACTTTCTGACGCCTCTTTCGTTAATTAAATTCAATTGGATTTAATTGAAGATATAAGTGTTGAACTAAGGAATAGGGAAACTTCGCTTGGTCATTGTCACTCAATTCAATCGTGCTTAATGATGCCCGAGGGTTCTTTGGCCAGAATTTCACTGGGTATCTTGCACACATGTCTCAATTTTCTGTTTCTACAACCATACGCTATTATTTTAGTACGGTACATTAATTTTACAAAACCTTTCTCTCATTGACTTTGAATTTCTCTCCCCAACCTAAAATTTTTTGTATTGAATATGAAATTAGCTATGGTAATAAGAGTTATCTGTAACACTTACGCCTTCTGACGCTAGAATACTTTCTAAGAATTTGAATAATGCTCTAGGTAGTATTTCCGACATTTGATGAGGCCAATTTTTCTGACTCCCATTTAAATTTTACACTTTATTTCCTTAATATCGTATTTTCATCATTTTGAATCGCTAATTGACAGAAAAAGTTTGCAAAATTAATTGCAGCTAAAGTACATACAATTATTGCAACTCTTCCTAAAACTAATGCATATTGTTTGCGTCACACATTGCGGGTCTTGTTTCATTGTCCTTTAGCTGTCTCTTGGCCATTTGAAATCCATTAAACAAAAAACGTGATATCACCACTTTTCATGGCATGATATGATATCATGTTTTCTTCCTCCTCGTAGAGTGCACCCACAAATATTCTTTAGAGTTCTTTCACATTTACCTGAATCCTGCTTCATTACACCATAAATGTGATCCTATATTTATGGCTCTGGAATGGGTTGAGCATAAATAACCCAGACATTTCATCATTTCGAATACTGATGTGTGTTATTCGTTAAGTGATTTCAACACTTACGAGATGCTGAATTTGGATTGGCAAAGCGTGGAAGTAAAGAGTACGGGCTGTCATAAGCATGTGCAATAATCTTATATGCTCTCTGATGGTGAATACGTAGAGGTCACCATAATGCAGCAGATGCCCGTAAAGTGAAAAGCCAAAAGTGTGTAGCTGCAAAAAAATGTAGTGGAAAATTCATTGTTGCGTGAAAGGATGTGATTTTAAATGACAGCTGCTATATTCGTGCAAGCGTTTAGCACTGAGATTAATGACAACCTATTGTGCATTTTCTTAGCGGACTTGGGTTTTTGCAAAATCGATTTGTGCTGATTCAGTGTACGAGCGCAGACTCTTCCGTTCTCTTTCCTTTGGGTGGCTGGTGCTCTCATTTCGGGCATAAAAAAAATGTTCCTAGAGGCCACATGTGTGAAGGATTTTTACCATCCGGGAGAAGTCGTATTCTTGGACATTCTCCTTTCCAAGAAAGATATCGTCGTCACACGTCCTTGTCCAATCGAGCCTTAAGGATAAGTACGACCTCAATGTTTGCTCGTTCAGAGATACCATGGGTGCCCAATGACCTTAATTAAGATAATTTGCGTGATAATCGTTCAATGGTCAACGTTTTGGTATTTTTTTGGATAACCTATAGTAGATCATAATTTGTAAAAAATGGAAATATGAAAAGAGTTCAAATGCTAAAAGAAAATGTATTTCGAAAACTAATTAATTATTACAATATTGGTCATTATTTGCAAAACGTCCATTGTCTACCTTTGCCAGTAAAAAAATCAAAATCTACTGGTTAGAGTAGGTTTCTGGTGAAAACACGACAGTAAGATCTCAATCATCCAAACTAAGACTACCCATTCTTAACTTCCGCATATTTTCTGCCCCCTTCATTCCATTCAACATACCTATTCTTTTCCTCCCTCTAATTCGCTTACCAAAAACATACTCCCTTCTATCAGTCATCAACAATCCATTGCCACACGGTACGCCCTGCATCCACTTTTTCTGCCTTCTTTGGATTTCTTCCAGTAGCTTTCTCTCCTCCCCTTATTATTGGAAAACGAAATCACATCAGGTGGTCGAAGTGCTGAAGATATCATTAGTAGAATTAGTCAGGCTAATATGGCTTTTAATAAAAAGAAAAAGCTCCTAACTCACGTCAAACAACCTCAAATCGAGCGTAAGAAAACACCTCCACAACAC